>CAUYRH010154040.1:0-27067 GCA_963574655.1 Perodicticus potto | reverse complement strand
CTTGGTAATTTGTTCAAACTAAACCATTTTTCTTTTGTGCCTAGTATTTTATTCATCAGACTGCAACCACACTTTCAAGATCAACATTTACACTGTAAAGAACTGCCTTAAGGGGCGGTGCCTGTGGCTGAGCGAGTAGGGTACCGGCCCCATATACCGAGGGTGGCAGGTTCAAACCCAGCCCGGGTCAAACTGCATCAAAAAATAGCTGGGCATTGTGGTGGGCGCCTGTGGTGCCAGCTACTCAGGAGGCTGAGGCAAGAGAATCGGCTAAGCCCAGGAGTTGGAGGTTGCTGTGAGCTGTGATGGTACAGCACTCTAGCGAGAGTGATAAAATGAGACTCTGTCTCTACAAAAAAAAAGAAAAAAACAGAACTGCTTTAAGATATTTTACAAATGCAAGTTGCAACAATTAAAAGTATGGGGAGAAAGTATCTACAATAAACAAAGTTACACCTCAAGTACCTAAAATTGTACCCTTCTTCCATAAAAAAACTGAGAAAAAAAAGAAATATTCATATTTAACAAAAACTTCATTAAAGTTAAATTCTCATATAACTTGTGAGTATGTCCTCTAGAGATATTAAAAGCGAGCAAACATTAGCAACCCAAACAATATAATGAAATTATAATCCAACAATATATGAAAAGTAATATATTGGACCAACTGGGGTTTAACCCAGAAACAATGTTCGTGTAACAAAAGAAAAGCAATCTGTTTAATTCCCCATTCAAATAAAAAGAACAGAAAAAAACCAGAAAACATTGCAAATAAACACAGAAAAAGCATTTGGCAAAAATTCAATACCAATTCATGATTAAAACAAAGTCTAAGTAAATTAGGAATAGAGGGGAACTTTCTCAGCTTGATCAAGGGCATCTAGGAAATATCCACAGCTAACATGGCAACAGACTGAATGCCTTCCTTCTAAGATTGTGAAGAAGGCAAACATTTCTACTCTCAGCAACTCAATTCAACATAGTACTAAATACCCTATCCAGTGCAATAGGCCAAGAAAAAGAGAAAAAAGGCAGAGATAGAAAAGAAAAAGTATCTGCCAGAAATGTCTTTATTTACAGAAGACATGTAGAGAATCTTAAGGAATCTGCAAAAAAGCCATCAGAAATAATATGTGGATGTAGCAAAGTCAAAGTATACAAGATTATTATATAATAATGAATAGCATAGTCACTGACTAGAAATGAACAATTTAATGAACAATTTTCTCTTTTTTTTGAGACAGAGTCTCACTTTGTTGCTCTTAGTAGAGTGTTGTGGGGTCGCAACTCACAGCAACCTCAAACTCTTGGGCTTAAGTGATTCTCTTGCCTCAGCCTCCCAAGTTGCTGGGACTATAGGCACCCGCCACAACGCCCAGCTGCTTTTTTGTTGCGGTTGTCATTGTTATTTAGCAGGCCCAGGCGGGTTCAAACCCGCCAGCCCTGGTGTATGTGGCCAGCACTCTAACCACTGAACATCACGTGCTGTGCCTAAAAATGTAATTTTTTAAATAATGGCATCAATGTCACAGACTGGGAGAAAATATTTGCAAACTACATATCCAAAGAAGATCAATATCCAGAATATATAAAGAATTCACAAAACTCAACAGTAAAACAAATAAACAAGGAGGAACCCAATTAGCAAATGGGCAAAAGACAGACATATCACTGGAAAAGTCACAGGAAGACAAATAACACATGAAAAGAAGTTCAACATCATTAGCCACCGGGAAAATGCGAATTAAAGTAAAATGGGATACAGTACACATCTATTAGAATAGCTAAAATAGTGACACTATCAGATGATGGTGAGGATAAGGAGAAACTGGATCATTTATACACTACTGATGGTCATGTAAAGTAGTATAGCCCCTCTGGAAAAAAAGTATGGTAATTTCTTCTAAAACTAAACATGTGCTTACAATGTAATCCAGCAACTGCACTCTTGGACATTTATACCCAAGAAATAAAAACTAATGTTCACACAAAAACCAGTACACTAATGTTCAGAGCAGCTTTATTTTAAAATAGCCAAAACCCAGAAGCAGCCCATATTTTTGTTTTGTTTGTTTTTTACAGACCGGATCTCACTTTGTTGCTAAGGCTGAATGAAGTACAGTGGCATGCTTATAGATCAGTGCAAGCTCGATTTCCTGGGCTCAAGCAATCCTCCTACCTCAGCCTCCCAAGCAGCTGGGACTATTAGTGTGTACTGCCATGCCAGCTACATGTTTTATTTTTCTCTGTTTTACTGAGACAGGTCTTAGAATGTTGCCCAGGCTGGTCTTAAACTCCTGGCCCCATGTAATCCTTTCATTTTGGCCTCCCAAAGTGCTGGGATTATGAGCCACCACATCTGGCTCCCAGAGGTACATTAACTGGTAAATGGCTAAACAAACTATGGTATATTTGCACCATAAAATGCTTACTCAGCAATATAAAGGAAGTAACTTGTGATACATTCAACAACTAGGCTAAATCTCAGAGAATTATGCTTATTGAAAAGAAAAGGCAATACCAAAAGATCAGATACTGTACAATCCCATTCAGATAACATTCTTGAAATGGCAAAATTAATAGATAAAAAATAGATTAGTGGTTGTCAGAGGATAAGAAGAAGGTGAGGAAGAGAAATGACTGTGGTAAGGAAGATTAGCACAAAGGATCCTTGTGATGGAATTGGGATATATAATGATGGTGGTAATGGTCACATGGACCTACACATGCGACAAAATTCCACAGAACTAGGAGCACACACACACACACACACACACGAGTACAAATCTGAGTAAGACCGACAGGCTGTATCAATATTAATTCCTAGTTGTGCTACTGTACTACAGCTATGTAAGATATTACCATTGGGGGAAAACAGGTAAAGCATACATAGGATGTCTCTAATTACTTTTTCTAACTGCACACTAAAATCATCTAGAAACAATTTTTTTACAACAGAATTTATTATAGCATCAAAACCATAAAATAATTTTATATCTAATTAATAACTTATATGCAAGCCTATCATGAAAACTAAAAAATGTGCTGAGTGAAATTAAATGGAGAGCTATACCACATTCATGAATTGGAAAATTCAATATTATTAAAATGGCACTCTTCCCCCAAAACAAGCCATATGAGAAATTATTTGAAATGCAGATAGCTAACAAGGACTTGTATCTAGAATACATAAAGAAATCTGTCAATTCAATAATGAGAAGACAGACAATTATAAAAATAAGCAAGACCTGAACAGACATTTCATAATAAAAAGATATGAATGGCCAAAGGGACATGAAAAGATGTTCACATCATTAGTTATGAGAGAAAAGAAACCTAAAACCACAATGGGAAGCTCCTAGGTATTTTGTAGAATGACTGAAATAAAAAATAAAAAGTTATTCCATGTGATTGCAAAGACATACAACCCAGATTTCACATATAATACTGGTGAAACTATAAAAGGGGACAATCAATTCGGAAAGTTTTTCAGTTTCTTTTTCTTTTTTTTTTTTAAGGCAGAGTCTCACTTTGCCACCCTTGGTACAGTACTGTGGTATCATAGCTCACAGCAACCTCTAACTCTTGGACTTACGCAATTCTCTTGCCTCAGCCTCCCAAGTAGCTGGGACTACAGGCACCCGTCACAACATCTTGCTATTTTGTTAGGGGTGGGGGTCTCGCTCTGGCTCAGGCTGGTCTCAAACCTTTGAGCTCAGGCAATCCACTGGCCTTGGCCTCCCAAAGTGCTAGGATTACAGGCATGAGACACCATGCCCAGCCCAGTTTTTCAGTTTCTTAAAATACTAAACTTACATATACCAGGCCACCTATGAAGAGAAAGTTAATACTGCAAGCATAACAGCTTATTCCTTATATTTCTGCAAGGAAACTGTAACTGGCCCTGGACCACCCCTCAGGAATATGTTTCGAGTTTTCTTTATGGTAGTGATTGATGATTTTGTTATAAACACCTGGAGCAATGGACTGACCATACCTCCTGGCCTGCCAGATTGTTTCGCACAAACATCAAGACTGATGACATGCAGCTGAGTTTCACTCACTATGGCTGGTGACATAGCAAGGTGTGTCTTAGGAGACAAAGTCTAAGACTCACCTGAACAGAGTCATTCGACACATTTCCCTGGAGTTCACTGTCAGACAGAAAGCATGTTCTGTATGCTCAGCCAGGAAGAATGAAGATACCTGTGCCTTAACTCCCTAGACACCACCAATACATACTATTTTCCTGCTGCTTGCTCTGTTGTAATGAGCCTTAGCTTTGAGTGTAAATTGCTTCTGAGCCTTGAATCCTTCTGGTAAATCACCAGAAGAAATACAACCTCACCATTCCACTTCTCAGTATTCACCCAAGAAAAGTGAAAATATATTATGTATCCACACTATAATGGCAATATTAACATTTATAGCGGATTTATTTGAAATAGCCAAAACCTGAAAACACTACCGTGCCCATCAAAGGTGAGTGGATCAACAAATTGTGATATATCCATACAATGAAAGACTAATGAGCAAAAAAATGGAAAGACTATTGATAGATAATGTCACGTACACAAATTAGTAGGCTGAGGGGAAAAAGCCAGACACAAAAGAATATACACAATATGATCTCTTTTATATGGAACTCTAAAAAACAAAACTAATCTACAATGACATAAAATATACCTCTGGGGTTATCTTGAGACAGGGTCATAGGGAAGAAGGATGGACTGTGGCAGAGGATGAGAAAATCCTTAGAAATGATGGAAATGTTCTGAACCTTGACTGTAGCTGTGCTTGCATGTCATCTTTCAAAACTCACTGAATTGGGCACTTTAAATCTCTATCTCAGGCTCTGCTACTAAGAAACCTGACCTAAGACTGACATGTTTGTTACCAAAATTTGATTTCTCCTACAAGAAAGTGAAGTCATATGCTACAGGGGATCTGTCAGAGGTTTGAGGAGAAGAGCAAAGGTTTGAAATAACCCCAGGAGAAAATGAGAGAACTACTTGACTATAAAAAATAAGACAGCCTGGCTATGGAAGGTCTATTTGAGATTGATCATTATGAACATGTATTATTACCAATTAACCCTTGTTTAATTTCCTTTAGCAGAACATGGAACGCAGCTGCAGGTAAAAAGGAAACAGCTGTTTTCATTTACAATACAGAGTTTTGTCAGATGAGTGTAACAAATACACAGAGGCGTACTACAGGCAGCATGGTCTCCAAAAACATCCATACTCTAATCCCCAAAATCTGTAAACATGTTACCTTACACAGCTAGAGGGAGTCTACAGATGTGATTAAACTAAAAATTTTGAGATGTAGAGGCTAACCTGGAATATCTGGATGGACCCAATATAACATAAAGGTCCCCATAAGTGAAAGAAGGAGTCAGGATAGTCAGCAAAAGAGTTGAAGCAACAAAAAAGTGTCAGTGATGCAGAATTGATAAATTGCTATCAACCACTGCTGCCTCTGAAGAGGGGAGAGGGCCACAGGTGGAGGAATTCTGGCACCCTCTAGAAGCTGGCAAGGCAAGGAAATGGATTCCCTTAGAGCCTACAGAAGAAATACAGCCTTGATTTTAGCCTAGTAAAACCCATTTTGGACTTCAAACTTCCAAAGCTACAAGCTAACTTGTATTGTTTTAAGCCACCAAATTTGTGTAATTTGTTCCAGCAGCCATAGGGAACTAACCCACAGTAGATTAAGCAAGAGTTTTTCTTAAAAAAAAAAGACTATGGACTCTAACCTGGGTAAGAAGGGAATTAAACAATGGAAATGGCTGATGGATGAGGAGAAACAGAGAGGTCAATGACAGCAATATAAAGTAGTATAGTTAACTGGCATTTAAAAAATAACTTTTAAAAAGATGGGAAATGAAAAATAATCTGGAAACAGAAATAGAGGCAAGGAGTCTAATAACACCATTTTATTATTTTATATGTTCATGAGCAAGAAACGTTTCTTACTCAACTTTGTGTTCTAAACACACAACATAATGCTCACATATACTCCATGTACAATTAATGTCTGAGGAATAAGTGAATAAATTTATATCTCTTATCACAAGCTACTCCTAAAAAGAAGATATACTGAAGGCAAAGAAGGTAAGTTGAATTACGAAGGATACAAAGCTAGTTAGAGATAGAATTGAAGGGGATGAAAGACCCTGAGTTTCTACCCCTTTCTGCAGGTGCCATCACTTTAGGAAAATCACCAAATAAACCTCAAAATGACTTAAAAAGCATTCAAGTTTCCCATACTATGACTTTAAAAATAGCATCAAAAAGCTGGAAGTCTGAATGACTGAATTTACTGGAGGCTTGTTGTATATTAAGAAATCTGAATGACTGAATTTGTTGGAGGTTTGTTGTATATTAAGAATATCCCCCACTTCCCTGTTCTAGCCCCAAAGCAGAAGTAATGAGAAGTGACACAGTAAAGAGACATTATTTATCTACCTCCCCAGCAACATTTTCCTTAGGGTAAGTACCCCTCTCTGTGTGCTCTGCTCATCAGTCTGCTCACCCACCACCCATCATAGGGTTAAAAATATAACTCAATCTAATTCATCAAAGTACCCCATCTCCTTGGCCAAAGTGAATGAGGCAGATATATCAAAAACTTTACCAAAGACTTCTTTTAAAACTTGCAAAAGAGAGCACCTCTTTGCTCAAAGAAAATGCAATTGGAGCTGCCAACAGTCTTAGCCCTTAACCATAGGACAATAAGCTCACACACAGAAGAAAGAAGAAATGAGAAGACATAGATTTGATGATATTATTTAATTCCTGATCCAAATATGTCTCAAGATAAAGGTCATCAAATTCCATCCCTCCACCCTTTTATCTTAGGTTTACTACTTTGTAAGTAGATTTCTCTCAGTTATAACAGCAAGGACACTAATGAAAAAGGGCAGGGAACAATGACCTCTGTAATTGATACACAGGCCCAGCTAATCTCCAATGGGAGCTATTCAGAAATCATAGTTAGGACAGTTCTCTTCCCTCTATCCTAGTTTCTTAGTACTGCTATTAAATAGAAAAAGAGACTCTGTTTCATAAAATATGCTCTGGTCAATGAAAATGTTTAAGAAAAAACAGATGGATTTATAGAGATTTCTGCATTAGGTGAATAAAGAGGTCTTTAATCTCTAAGATCCACCTAATTTAAATATTTCATATTTCCTTTTCTTTTGCACAGCTACCAAAGTCAAAAGAAGTTCAGAACAATATAAAGATACTACGAGTCTCCTTAATTCATTTCAAGAAAGGCATATGATGAACCTAAATCCAAGCCCCAATGTACAAGCCAATTTTATTCACTTTGTAGTGCCCATGGTCAGAGTGAAAAAAGAAAATAAAATGGATTATGTTCTTCCAAAGGACTCATCAACAAGAATAAATAATTCTCCCTCTCTCTTTTTTTTTTTTTTTGCAGTTTTTGGCTGGGCTGAGTTTGAACCCGCCACCTCTGGCCCAAGAATAAATAATTCTTTTTTTTTTTTGGTTTTTGAGACAGAGTCTCACTTCATTGTCCTCAGTAGAGTGCCTTAGCATCATAGCTCACAGCAACCTCAAATTTGGGCTCAAACAATCCTCTTGCCTCAGCCTCCCAAGTAGCTGCTCGCCATAATTCCCGGATATATTTTTAGAGGAAGAATCTCACTGTTACTCAACTGATCTCAGGTGATCCACCCCACTAAGCTTCCTAAAGTGCTAGGATTACAGGCATCAGCCACCATAACACCCAAATAGATTTTAACCTCAACCAAGGGTGAGGAACTTTGTGGCCTTAAGGAAACATGGTCTTCGTGGTCCTTAAGTGTGAACTTCTGACTGAATCAAATTTTACATGACAAAACCTTTTATTAAAAGGGATGCAGGAGAGAAAGATGAAGCTTTTCTTGCCTCCTTTGGTGCTTAAAAATAATTATCACTTTTGACTAACTTGAAATATCCCTTATGTCTTTCTATGTAAGTGTATTCTTGAGAGTGATACTTTGATGTATTCTTGATAGCACTGCTACAATAAATCTAAATATTTCAACTCAAAAAAATAAAAAATAAAAAGAATTATTTTAAAATCGGAAGGCCACATGTTCCCCACCTATGTAAAGCAGGATAGGCTATTGGTCAAGAAACCCCCCCAAATAAAGATAAAACTAACAGAAGCATCAAATAATAAGGAGCTTTTACAAAAATTACTATAGCTCACAGAAGTGAAATGGTTTGCTAATTATACTCACATCTTTTTAATCTTGCTATTTTTATTCAAATCACTGTATGAAAAATCCTTATTCTCTATAAATTACCAACAACTTTACCTTGCTTCTTGTCTTCACTTTTGATTTGTTCTTCTGTTTTCTTTTCAATTTCTTCTTATTTAAAATTTTCTTATTTCTAAAAATGTTTAAAAAATGAAAAAGAATTATGAATTCATATTAGGACATAAAGAACTATCAAAAATAGGTATTTTCAAAATAGATATTTGGGTTATTTTTCTTACAAACTCTCTATGAAATTATATACTCTGTGTAAACATAAGACATTAACATATAAGTTAGCTGAGAAAATGACACAATATAAGACAGCTGAGATATTAAATGATAAATAAAAAATATAAATTCTACAAAAAACTTTTATAAGATTAAAATGTTAAAAAAAAGCCAAAGTCTTTAAAATTTTATTCAGCAGAGGGGATTAATTAATAAATATCAACTCTGTCCCCTTTCCAAAAAAAAGCTGCCCTTTATAGTAATGAGGGCTACAGGATAAAAGGATTTAAGTCACTTTTTACAGGAAAGTCCCCAACTCAGATTTTTTATGCATCCAGCAACGAGTATTTCATTACCTCACAGCCCTGTAATCAAATTATTCTTTAAGAAAAAAAAACCACTAAAAGGTTAGCCCTAGCCGTTCTACACAATATAGAAAAACATCTCAGCCTATTCAAAATCAACTTTCAGAGAAGCAGGATATATAAATCCAAATTCAGATAGATTTCCTAAAGACTACATTATCACTGACTTAAATTTGCCCAATTACAGACCACTGTTTTTGTTTTATTTAATTACCTTTAAATTTCAAATGGCTTTACACACATTCTTAAAATACTTCTGTGCATGGTGGCATTGAATCAGTTATAACAATTATAATTAATCTAAACCCACCAATTAGTGAAGAACCATCTAAAGAACACGCTTTCTCCAAATTAATTACAAATTAATTTTACTGTGTTTTTTGTTGCTTTGGCTTATTTTGGAGGTAGAGTTATCAAAAAGAGACAGTAATATCACATATGTTGAAAATTGTTTAACAAAAATCTGTATTCAATACTGGAAAATAAAAATGCTATTTACTAATAATGTAACATCCCATTATATGAGAACTAAGCTCAAACTTTTCATGATATCTGATAAACAAATAAAACAAAACAGAAACTATAGAAACCAGTGATACACATTAAAAATTCACCTTGACTTCATTAAGAACTCTCTCTAATAGGAATTTGTTTCAATACTAACACCAAGTATAGCAATACAGGATATTTCTTGGTAAAATATCTTTGATGAGATCAGCTGTTCTCACACCATTCTGTACATTAAAGCTGATACCAACTTCCAAAAAAATTCACCTTGAAATTCTGATGATTTAGGGCTTTAATCAATAGAAGCTTATGAAGAACACCCAGAATTAGTCCTACAAGACTTTTAGTCTTCTCACAAAAAGAACTTCATTCCCATGAGATTTGAAAGAATTGTGGTTGATTAAGAAAGGTAAAATGCTGCCTTAAGTATTTATTTTAAAATATTACTTTAAACATTCCAAAAAAGACATTTTCTTAATAGATACACTGCTTAAGGAAAACCAAACAGTTCTGCAATATAAGAACAAATGAAATTTGTAAGTTATTCAGTGACATAGATCATAGTTTATCTATTAGTCTGTTTTCCTACAAAACAAAAATGAGTCAATTTAATTTAAAAATCTCACTCTCAAATCTGCTTCTTCATTTGCAAAATAAAAGGATGAAGGAGGCTATCTCTGAGGTTCTTTCTAACTCTGAAATGCTAGGATTTTAATAATTCCAAATTTATAAAACTTCTGGAATAAAAGAATTTCAATCTTTTGTGTCATTTCACTTAGTAATAAGAAATAAAAAATGCTGGGTCTATAGTCTAAAGCAGGAACAGGCAAAGTTTCCCTATCAGATAAAATACTTCCAACTCTGTGACACACAGAAGGATCCCTGCTGCACCAACCTCAGTGACAGCATGGGAGCAAAGCAGCCAGACGTAGCACATAAACTCGTGTGCGTAGCTATATGCAAATTTTAGATCTGGACACAGAAATGCGAATTTCACATAATTTTCGTTTATCACAAAACCTTGCTAATTTATTTTCAACGTTTTAAAAATGTAAAAATCATTCTTCTCTCATAGGTCATATGAAAATAAGAATTGCGCCAGATTTGGTTTGTGGTATGATGCTCACCACTCACTGGGGTAATCTTTAGTAAACAGGCTCATATCAGAAAGGAAAAAAATATTTTATAGCTATTAGCATGCAACACAGATAAAACTACTCAAAATATCACTATGCTTATACAATAAATGAGCATTTTCAAAATTATCTGTCTTTCCTGTCTATAAAGATAAACTTCTGACTACTACTTCCCTAAAGTAAGACATTAGGCTCACACCAATCCTCTTCCTTCAAAGACTACACCAACATAAGCAAGCTATGGAGGAAAGAGGGCTAGGCTAGATACACTAAGAATCTGATAGAAGGACGCTTCCAAAGTGAAACGAGACTATCGGTATGCCTTCCATGGGGGCATTCGCAGAGTTTGGGCATGCGTAAGGACTAAGCTAGGTATTAGCAGAGAAATTCTACTAAAGTTAACAAGAAACTAGTGGTGCTTTAGACACCTGTGTGGGCTGGACTACCGGACTAGAATCTAGAAGAGCTCCAGATACACAGCCAGTTTTCCCAATGTTATGTCTCCTCAGAAATGGAGCCCTAAAGAATGATAGGAGACTTAGGCCAAACGGTAAGAGAAAATTCCCACAGTCTTCCAGTGTTTAGAGGACAGAATCCCAGCAGAAGGAGGGATATACTTAATCCCTGACTGAAATGCAATAATCAATATCTCATCCTATTTGTCTAACATAGCAAAGATCAGACCATTCTGGAAGAAAGAAACTTCATTGAAAGAAAATAACTGTTCTTTCACACACAGTGTTAGTCCAGTTTTGAGGCATAAAATAAACAATTTTTTGTCTCTTACTATATCAAAAGATGCAAAATAATGTGGCAGACAGATAATCAAAAGAAAACCAGAAAATCAGGCAGACTCACAGATTATCCAGATATTAAAATTAGGCAGCAAGTACCTGAAATCATGTAGATTTTAATCAAATATATGAAATGATACGATTTTCAACATCATCTATAAAAAAGGAACCAAGTAGACACTCTGGAACTAAAAAATAAATATCTGAAGTTAAAAACTTCTCATATGGTTTTAAAAGTAGAATAAGACACAGGTTTCATAAACTTGCAGACAGGCCAAGAAAAAAACTATCCAAATTCAATCACAAGAATGGGTTAGCAAATCAGAGAATTTGAGATATATGGAACATAGCCACAGGTCTCATATTCATATAACTAGAACTCCAGAGAGAGAGAAAAAAAGACTAGACCAAAAGCCATTTGGGAAGAGATAATTACTGATAATTTTCCAAAAGTCAAGAAAGAAATCAGTTTAAGAGATTCAAGAAACTCAGGAGCCAGGCGCCATAGCTCAGGCCTGTAATCCTAGCACTCTGGGAGGCCAGGTGTGTATGTGTGGATTGCTTGAGTTTAGGAGTTCAAGACCATCCATAGCAAGAGCGACCCCATCTCTAAAAATAGCTGGGCGTTGTGGCGGGCGCCTGTAGTCCCAGCTACTTGGGAGGCTGAGGCAAGAGAATCACTTGAGCCCAAGAGCTTGAGGTTGCTGTGAGCTATGATACTAGAGCACTCTACTGAGGGTGACAAAGCAAGACTCTGTCTCAAAAAAGAAAGAAAGAAAGAAACTCAGGAAACTTGAAGCAAGAAAATGCTAAGAAAACTACAACTAGGCAAACAATAGTCAAATTGTTAAACACAATGGATAGAGAGAAAAATCTTTAAAATTGCTAGAGAAAAGAGATACACATGAAGGCACCATAAAATCAATAGTCTCCATTCTGTGGTGAAAGTGCCCAGGGGTGGGAATAGGGGAGTAGGGGATGGGAGGTGGCATAGAGTCTAGCAACCTAGAATTGTATACCCACTAAAAATGTCCTTTAAAAATGAAGACAAAAGTAATAAAGATGTTTTTAGACCCACAAAAGCTGACATAATTCACTATCATTAGATAAAAAATACTGAAGAAAGATCTTCCTTAAATTATTAAGTCATAATTTTAAATAAAAGGAACATACTAAAAGTAAAGGATAGAAAAAAAGATGTATTTTAACACTCTCCAATCTTCAAAAAAAGCTGATGTGGCTATATAATATTTGACAAGGTAATTTTTAAGTCTATAATTTATAAGAAATAAACAGATCATTTTATATTGCTAAAAAGGGAAACAACAACAGGAAACAAAACAATCCTAAATCTAAATTCATCTAACAACACATCTTCAAAATACTATATATGAAATAAAATTGACAGAAGTAAAAAGGGAAGATACAAATCCACAATTGAAAGATCAGGAATTATCACACCTCTCTCTGTAACTGAAAGTACAATTAGAGAATTAAACAGCACAGATACAGAAAAATTTACAAACATAATCAACTTGACTTAACTGATATATATAGAAAACCATATCCAACAACTGCAGAATGTCCTTCTTTTTGAATGTAGATAGAACATTTACTAATAGATGACATGCTAGACCACAGACCAAATCTCAACAAATTTCCAAGGACTGAATCATAAGATACTTCTTTCATCACAGAAAAATTAAACCACAGATCAACAACAGAAAAAAAAAATTCCCAAATGTTTGACAATCAAAAAAAAAAGACTTCTAAATAACCTATAGGTCAAATAATTAGTCACAATAAAAATTTAAAAACGTTTTCTTTCTTTTTTTTCTTTGGACATATCAACAAAAATATTTTAAATTAAATCAAAATGAAATACGACATCAATACTTGTAGAATATAGCGTAAGTAGTACTTAAACAAAATGCATAACTTTCTGCATAGATACAAATGCATATATTAAAAAAAAAGAAAGTCTGAAAGTAAATTATCTAGCAGATAACTTATATTGAGGCTTACAACTCAAGAAGCTAGAAAGAGAACAGCAATGTAAATGCAAAGAATGTAGAAAGAAGGAACTAAAAATAAGGACTTCAATGAAACAGAAAGCTGACATTCAATACAAAATGTCAAAGAACCTAAAAATGGTTCTCTGAAAAGATTAATAAATACAGTAGAACCTCCAGAGTTGACGAACTCCCTACACTGACCATCTCCTTAAAGTTGACCTAATTTTCATAGACTGGACATGCACCACATATGTATCAGCACAGTAGGCCTAGTTTCTTATGCTGACCACATCCATATGCTGACCAGTTTATTATAGTCCCTTAGGTGGTCAACTTACAGATGTTTTACTATACAATAAAGACAAAAACATGCATACTGGCACAGACGAAGAAAAGATTAACTCATGCATTGTTGGTGTAAATGTAAATTAGTACATCAACTATGGAAAACAGTATGGAGATTCCTCAAAAAACTACAAATGGAATTAACATATGATCCAGAAATTCCACTACTGGGTATATAACCAAAAGAAATGAAACTGGTATATTGAAGAGATATCTGTACTTCCACATTTTTTGCTGCACTATTCACAATAGCCAGATATGGAATCAACCTACGTGTTCATGAACAGATGAATAGATAAGGAAAATGTGGTACATACACACAATGGAATACCAGCCAGTAATTAAAAAATAAATTCTGTCATTTGCAACAACATGGATTAGGTTGGAGGATATTATGTTTAGTGAAATAAGGCAAGCACAGAAAGATAAATACTGCACGTTCTCACTCGTATGGGAAGCTAATGAAAGTTGACCTCACTCAAGTATAGAGTAGAAAAGTGGTTTCTAGAGGCTGGGAAGGGGAGGTAAGAGGGAGGGAAAGCTAGAGGTTGGTGAATGGATACAAAATCATAGCTACATAGAAAGAATAAATCACAGCTACGTAGAAAGAATGAATTATAGTGGTCTATAGCACCATAGAATGACTATAATAAACAATTTATAGTGTATTTTCAAACAGCTAGAAGAGTAGATGTTAGATGTTCTCAATTCAAAGAAATGATAAATGTTTGAGGTCAGAGATATGGCAGTTACTCTCATTTGATCATTAAACATTGTACACATATCAAAATATCATGTTGTATCCCATGAATATGTACAATTTGTGTCAATTAAAAATAAATAAATGTAATACACATCTACCCAGATTGGTCAGGAAAAAAATGAAAGCAGAAATTACTAATATGAGATAAGAAAGGTGACATCACTACAGATGCTGCCCACAAACAACATAAATAAAAAATAAAATGGGGCAGTGCCTGTGGCTCAGTGGGTAGGGCACCAGCCCCATATACCGAGGGTGGCGGGTTTGAACCCGACCTCAGCCAAACTGCAACAAAAAATTAGCCAGGCGTTGTGGCGGGCACCTGTAGTCCCAGCTACTCAGGAGGCTGAGGCAAGAGAATCCCCTAAGCCCAGGAACTGGAGGTTGCTGTGAGCTGTGTGATGCCATGGCACTCTACTGAGGGTGATAAAGTAAGACTCTGTCTCTACAAAAAAAACAAAAATAAAAAATAAAATAAAATGGATAAAATCTTTAAAAAATATTAACTTCTCTGGCTCACTGCCCATAGCTCAGTGAGTAGGGCACCAGCCACATACACCAAGGCTGGCGAGTTCAAGCCCAGCCTGGGTCTGCTAAACAACAATGACAACTACAACCAAAAAAAAAAAAAAAAAAAGCCGGGTTGTGGCAGGCACCTATAGTCCCAGCTACTCAGGAGGCTGAAGCAAGCGAATCACTTAAGCCCAAGAGTTTGAGGTTGCTGTGAGCCGTGACACCACAGTACTCCATCAAGAACAGCATAGTGAGACTGTCTCAAAAAAAAGAAATTAATTTCTTGCTGGGCACAGTGGCTGTAATCCTAGCACTCTGGGAGGCCAAGGATGGTGGATTGTTTGAGTTCAGGAATTTGAGACCAGCCTGAGCAAAAGCGAGACCCCATCTCTATTAAAAATAGAAAAACTGAGGCGAGAGGATGACTTGAGCCCAAGAGTTGGAGGTTGCTGTGAGCTTTGACCCCGCAGCACTCTACTTAGGAGGACAGCTAGAGACTCTTGTCTCAAAACAAAAAAAGAATGTGTGTGTTTGTGTATAAAACTTCTCAACATTAAAAAACGCAGTCCTTAAAAAAAAGGCAGGGGCAGCACCTCTGGTTCAGTGAGTAGGGCGCCAACCCCATATACTGAGGGTGGCAGGTTCGAACCTGGCCTGGCCAAACTGCAACAAAAAAATAGCCAGGCATTGTGGCGGGTGCCTGTGGTCCCAGCTACTCAGAAGGCTGAGGCAAGAGAATTGCTTTAGCCCAAGAGTTGGAGATTGCTGTGAGCTGTGACCTCACGGCACTCTACAGAGGGCGACAAAATGATACCCTGTCTCTGAAAAAAAAAAAATGCAGTCTTCTATCTGTTAAGAAATTCTGAATCCCTTATCAAAATCTATCCACAAAGAAAACCAAACTCTATTGCTGGTGAATTTTTCCAAATACTTAAAAAAGTTCACTGGTACATTCTTTCAAACATTACCCATCTTAGACTAACTCTTCCAGAGCACATAAAAAGGAACATTTCCCAACTCATTTTATAGACAATCACAACCTTGATACCAAAATCTGAAAAGAACATTTCAAAATATGAAAATACCACACCAAAATCTACAAACACAGAGGCAGAAGTACTACATAGCCAAAAGACAGAAACAACTCATTTTTTTTTATTATTATGGTTGTCTTTTTCTCTTTTTTTAATTTAAGAATATTATAGGGGTACACATGTTTTGGTAACATAATTTGCTTCTGTACATTTTAAGTCAAAGTTATAAGTGTGACCTTCACAGAGAAGGTGTATGTTGTACTCTTGAGGTGTAAATTTACCCAACTCCTCCTTCCCCTTCCCACCTACTTGATTCCTACTGTTTTACTTCCATATGTGCAAATAAATGTTGATCGACTAGTTCCAATTTAGAATTGAGTACATGTGGTATTTGTTTTTCCATTCTTATGATACTTCACTTAGAAGAATGGTCTCTAGTTCCACCCAGGTTATTATAAAAGATACCAGATCTTTTTTTAATGACTGGCAGTACACCACAGTATGTACGTACCACATTTTATTAATTCACTCACGTACTGATGAGCACTTGGGTTATTTCCATATCTTTGCAATTGTGAACTGTGCAGCTATAAAATTCCAGTACAAGTGTCTTTTTTAATAAAATGTCTTCTTTTCTTTGGGGTAAATACCTAGTAGTGAGACTACTGGATTGAATGGTAAGTCTACTTTTATTTCTTTGAGGTATCTTCACACTATTTTCCATAGAGGTTGTACCCATTTGCAGTCCCACCAACAGCTTATAAGTGTTCCTTTCTTTCTGCCAGCACTTGTTTGGGGACTTTTTGATAACTGCCATTTTCATTAGACAACTCAAATTTTCAATGTAAAAACAAAATATTTACAAAACAGTCTCTACATATTGGTCAGCTCTTCATAAAATTTTTCAATGAATATTTTTGTAAATAAAAGTGCAGTTAGCTGTAATATCCCATTTTTCCTGTGCATGGTGACTTCTGTACTTCCTAAAGATGTACTGTACTTGCCTAAAGATGAGAGAAAATGAACGAGTGTATACTATCACCACTTCTACTTAACACTATATTGTATGTAAGTGAAGTTAAAAAAAAAACTCATAATGGTTAGAAAGTAAAAGTTGAAGCAATTTATTTGTAGATATTTACATTTATAGAAAATGCTCAAAATTACCCATAAATAAGGAATAGTGGATTATCAAGTTCACTGGATACAAGATCAATTTTTAAAAATAACCAATTTATAAAAACACCATGTGTAAACTGAAGCTTTTATATGGAAGGCAGACTTATTCTCCTGTATAATTAATGTAATAATGCTCTCATCATTGTGTTCAGGCATCATTGAATAAATTAGGGAAGAACACTAGACTGATTACTAAGTAGAAAACTTTTATTTACTTAACCTAGCCTACCAATTAGTAACAAAAGAGATTTTAAGAATTTAAGTTGATTTAGGAGAGAGATACAAATAGATTTCTTACATACAGTTTCAGTCTCTTGATTTTATTCAGAAGTCTTTACATGTGGGCGAGGGCTATAAATAAAACTACCTTGGCAGTGGCCAGAGCAGCAGAAGAAAAAAGAGGGTAAAATAATGGAGATGGGAAAAGAAATGAGAGAAGGAAAAGTCTCTAAAAAATCATGGCAATACATCATGCCTTATGCAGATTTATGTAAGTATGTACAGCCTAGGTGGGCCTGGGAAACTAAAGCCATGAAGCCACTGTAAAACTTTCTGAAATTAATTTATTCATCCCAAGCAAGCCTCAGAGATATCCACCAGGTTAATGACAGCACATAACTAGGCACACAGAGATACAAGGCACCACAAGGAGAAAGTAGAAACAGACAAAAGACACTCAGACTCTAGACGGTAAAATTTTTAGAAAGACTGTAACATGACTATGTTTAAAATTCTTTTTTATTTGGCCGGGGCTGGGTTTGAACCCACCACCTCCAGCTTATGGGGCCGACACCCTATTCCTTTGAGCCACAGGCGCCACCCTAAAATTCTTTTTTTAAAAAATTCTTTATTAAATCATAACTGTGTACATTAATGCATTTATGAGATACAGATTTTAAGAAATAAAAGACTTCAGATTCTAAGAAATAAAAGACTACCTTTAAAATATTTGCAGGGAGTGTGGAACAGAATGTATTTGGGGAAAAAATAGAACTTTTAGACATGAAAAATACAATAACTGAAACTAAAGACTCAATAGGTGAGTTAATAGCATATTAAACACAACTGAATAGAAAATTCAAGATCTAGAAAGTAAATCAGAAAAAAAATCTAGAATTCTGCACAGAAAGATAAAAAGGCTGACAATATGTGCTTGAAACTTTATCTAAATCTGAAACCTCCTCTTTCTACTCCTTTCTCCATCCCAAAAGCTCTTACCTTTTGCAACTATACCCTTATTCTCACATAGGAGATCCCATGTCATTCATCATCCTTAAGATTTTGTTCAACCAATTATACCCTCTCTTTGTTCACTATAACCTTTTTTTCCTATGGTTTCTAACCTTAAAGGCCTACTATCCTGTAGATGGAAAAAAAATTAGATGATCCTCTATCCCTCTCCATCATTAAATTCCTTAAGGGAAAAAAAAAAGATCTTTCATTATCTTGAACTCTTTCAAACCCCTCTTACTACAATCCCCTACAAGTTTGGGAGACTTCTCAATACAGGCAGTCCCTGGGCTATGAAGTTGGAACAGGTACATTTACCTATAATGGCCTTTGTTCATCAGTGTGAGTCATACATCAGTCAGATGTTTGTAACTCGGGGACTTACTGTGATAGCCTCCATTCATAAGAGCACGTTGTTTGTAAGTCAGATGATTGTAACTCGGGGACTGCCTGTACCACAAACTTTCTAGTCTTTATTCTTCACAATCTCCTGCATATGGCTACTGGCAAGCACTGCCTACTTCTTTACATACTCCCCCATCACCCCTGAAGTCTAGAATGATTCCTATTATAGTGTTTCTTCTACCTTTGATGATGACTCTGTCTCAATCTTCTTTACTGGATCCTTTTTCTTCCTTTTCTTATCCTTTAAATCTTTACTATATATATCACTTCTAATGTGAGTTATCTGTCCATATTATATACTCATTTCTACATTGGTAAGTTAAAAACCTTGTTTCCAATAAGCTACAACAACCTTTAACAATAATAGCTATTGAGGTTAATGACGATCATCAGAATGCTGACCTAAACCCAGCTATGTTCTCTGACAATAAATATATTTTTGCCATAAAAATCTACAAACTTTCTAGCCACTTCAAAATCCATGATCCAATCCTCTTAACTTACCTGATAAAATGGGCACACCATTGAGATGTATTCCCTTTACTTTCCTTCTACCTACCCCAAAATGATCTCTACCAGGGCCTTACTCTATTACTTATCCCCATTCTCCCTCTTTTTTAAATAACATTCCTGCCCTTCTCTTTCAGCCCACAGGGTTAAAGTACAAAATTTAGAGACAAATGACTTGGGTTCAAAGGCAGATTCTGTTAATTACTAACTCTGTGATCTTGGGAAAGTAGCCTCTCTATGCCTCAGTTCTGTCATTGTGAAACAGGATGAAATTGTAGCTCTCCCACTAGATGATGACACACTTCCTAGAATTTTGCCAGGCATTTAGTAAATGCTAAACAAATTTTATTTATTATTATTATTACTATTCTCATGCTAAAGTAGAATATCTATCTTGGTTTGGGTTTTCCCAGAAATAGACCTATACTCAAGAATTCAAGTGCAGTAGTTGTTTTGAAAGGAAATCCTAGGAAAAACAGTAGTAGTAGAAATCAGAAGTGAAATGTGAAGGGAAGCAAGTTAAGAATGGGTGCATCATGAAGCCAGTTACCCTAATGGGCAACTAGAGCTTGATCCTAGCGGAGAACCCCAGTAGATGGTATAGAACATGGCTCAGAGTTATTCCAATTGCAGGTGAGAAAAAGATAATCCATCTACCAACTCCCCATGCATCATTAGTTGGAAACTTTTTTGAAGTCATTAACTCTCTGGCATTTCTGGATTGCCTGGCACATAGACCAAGCATGTTTCTTTTTGGGCAGAAAGTCACAAATGTTTGCATAGACTTTAAGGAGATAAATGCCAAAGCTATGACTAGGACACTAAGAACATCTGCTACAGTGAATTATTCGTCTCTTTCCTAAAGCCACCACTTTCCTTCTTTCTCTTTAAATATTCATTTCTAAATACTTTATTCCCTTCTCCAACTAACCTCACTTTCCCACTGAAAAATGTGCCTTCTCCCACCTTCTGGATAAAGGAGGTGGGAATGAGCTCATTATAATTTTTTAATGTCAACTTCAAGATCCCATCTCAGACTTCTTTTTAACTGTCCTACAGGAAAGTAGGCAATTTATGAGGAGCCTTTGAATACATCAAATGATATGAACAAATGAATGAAATGAAAAGCCATATCTGAGCATAATGAATAGAGAGAAAACTAGCAGTAGATTTTTCAAAACACAAACTACAGCTTAAGGGACATAGTTTTACCTACAAAACATAGACCAAGAAGTCAAATGGATTTTTGAAATCACAAGACTGAGACAACCAGAGAAGACAACACGAATTCTCTAAACCCTGCAATTAAAAGGCAAAGATTGCAGAATGAATTTTTTTAAAGTGGTAAGATTCTATAACAACTGCCTGTAGAAGAGAAACTATAAATATAAAAATACAGATGGGTCAAAATTAAATGGGTGGAAGTCAGACGTGGTTCATACCTGTAATCCTAGTACTTTGGGAGGCCAAGGTGAGAAAACTACTTGAGTCCAGGAGTTCAAGACCGGCCTGAACCACACAGTGCAGACCCAATCTCTACCAAAAAAAGAGAAAAACTAGTTGGGCATGGTGGCGAGTACCTATAGGCCCAGGCTAAGATAGGAAGATCACTTGAGCCCAAAAGTTTGAGGTTGCAGTTAGCTATACTGTTAGCTCCAGTACTCCAGCCTGGGCAATAGCGCAAGACCCTTTCTCAAATAAAAAAAGGATGGGAAAATATTTAACATGTAAACAGTAAGGATAAGAAATCTGAAGATAGCATTTTAATATCAGACAAATACATTCATCACAAAGAGTTTTACTGGAGATAAGGAGAGGCGTCACAATGAAAGAATAAGAATGAAATAAAGCACAAGGAATTTTCAACAATTATAAAGGCATATGTACCTAATAGACCATCCTCAGAGTATATGAAGCAAAAACAGATAAAATTAAAGTGCCAAAGCTATAGCCCTAATTAGAGTGAAATAGTTTTAAAACCCCTCTATCAGTAACTGATAGAACTAGACAAAAACTGAATGCATGCACAAAACATCCAACTAACACTACCATCCAACTGTTAACTAATTGACATTTATAGAATTCTTCACCTGAAAAATGACAGAACACATTCTTTTCATGTGCACATGGTACAATCACCAGGGCAGAACATATATTAAGCAATAAAATATATCTCAATAAATGTTAAAAGACCAAAATCATGAAAAGTGTACATTATAATAATAATGATGAATATATAAGAAAAAAACCAAACATCTGAAAGTTAAATAAAGTAACTCTAAATACTGCATGGGTCAAAGATAAAATCACAAAGAAAATAGGAAACTTGTGAATTAAATGACAAATAAACAGCAATAAAATTTGTGAGAGGCAAGTAAAACAGCACTTAAGTGAAAATTCATAGATTTCTTTTCTTACATTAGAAGAAGAGAAAAATCTAAATCAATGACTTAAGATTCCACCTTAAGAAACTAGAACAAAGAGTAAAGTGAGTAGAAAGAAGTAAATTAAAATGAGAGAAAAGTCAATAAAACAAAACACATATCAAAAATAAGAAAGCTTAATAAACCTGAAAGTTGATTCTTCGAAAATTCTGAACAAAATTGTCAAATTGCAAGCTTAAAAAAAGAAAAAAAAACTCCAATATGAAGAGGAATAAAAAAGAGATCATTAGAAATTAAAGAGAAGATATCACTATAGACCCACAGAGTAGATATTAAGTAGATAGTAAAGAAATACTATGAACAACTCTATGCCTACAAAGTGGATAACCTAGATGAAACAGACCAATTCCCTGAAAGTGCCAAAATCACATGAAAAGATAACAAGATAATCAGATAGGCCTATACATATTTAAAAAATTAAATCAACAATTAATAACTACCCAAAACAGAAAGTCCAGAAAAATCACTACTGAATTCTATGAACCACTTAAGGAAATAATTGTATCAATTCTCTACAATCCTTTTCATGAGACAGAAACAGAGGGAATACCTTCTAACTCACTCTCCGAGGCCAGCATTACCCTAATAACAAACCAAAAACATTACAAAACAAGAAAACTATTAAGATAAACCAGTATCTCTCATGAACACTGGCACGCAAGCCCGCACACACAAATCCTCAACAAATTTTAGCAAATCAAATCCAACAATGAATAAAAGAATTATATACCATAACCAAGTGTAATTTATCCAAGGAATGAAAGCCTGGTTCAACATTTGAAAATCAAGTAATGTAATCTGTCACATCCACAGGCTAAAAAACAAAAATCACATGACCGTATCAATATATGCACAAAAAGCATTTGACAAAATCCAACACCCACGCATGATACCAAGTCTAAACAAACTAGAAGCCAAGGGGAACTGCCTCAACTTGATAAAGAATATCTATAAAAAACCTACAGCTAACATCATCCTTAATGATAAAAACCAGAAGCTTTCTCACTAAGATCAGGACCAAGGAAAGGTTGTCCCTTCTCACTGTTCCATATTAATGTCATCCTGGAAGTCTGGGCTAATGAAATAAAACAAACAAACAAAAAAACCAAAATATACAGATTGGGAAGGAAGAAATAGTCTGTCTTTGGAGATAATATAATAGTCTATGTAGAAAATTCAAAAGAATGGATGAAAAAAATTCCTGAAACTAATAAGAGATTATTGCAGCAAGGTTGCATAATACATGGTTAATACACAAAACTCAAATGCTTTCAAAACAGGCAATGAACAAGTAGAATTTGAAAATAAAAAAACACAATATAATTTACATTACCACCTCCAAAAATGAAAAACAGTTAAAAAAAAATAACAAAAAAGGTACAAGATCTGTGTATGGTAAACTACAAAACTCTGATGAACGAAATCAAAGACGAGCTAAACAAATTGAAAAACATTCCATGGTCATGGACAGGAAGACTAATACTGTCAAGATGTCAGTATTTCCCAACTTGATTTACAGATTCAATGCAATCCTAGTAAGAATCTCAGCAGGTTATTTCATGGATTTTGACAAACTAATCCTATGGAGAGGCGAAAAACCCAGAATAGTCAAGAGAAGACTGAAAGAGAAGAACAAAGTTGGAAGACTGATACTATCTGACTTCGAGACTTACTGCAGAGCTACAGTAATCAGCCCTTTGGTATTGGTGAAAGAAGAGACAAAGAGATAAAAGGAACAGAGAACCCAGAAAGAGACCTGCATACATATAAAGGGTGCCAAAAAAATGTACACACATTTTAAGGAAAAAACTGTGTTAAAATTGTAATACTCAAGTCACATTTGACTTCTCCAATTATAAGAGACATAATATGCAATATAAAATATAACTTATTAGCATATATTATATATTACAATTTTGGGACCCTCTGTATAGTCAACTTATATTTGACAAAAGAGCAAAAGCAATATAATGGAGCAAAAATAGTCTTTTCAATCAAAGTTGCTGGAACAACTGGACATAAACATGCAAAGAAATGAATTTAGACACAAACCTTACACCTTTAACAAAAGAAACCTCAGTATGGAAAACAGGCTCTATATATAAAACACAGAATTATAAACTCCTAGAAAGTAATACAGGAAAGAACCTAGATGACCTTAGGTACGGCAGTGACTTTTTTTTTTTAAAGACCAGGTGTCATTCTGTCACCCAGGCTGGCATGCAGTGGAGCCATCAAAGTTCACTATAACAATGACCCTCTGGCCTTGGCCTGGTAAGTATCAAGGACTACAGGTGCACACCACTACACCCAGCTAATTTTTAAAAATATTTTTATTTTCTTTTGTAGAGACAAAGTCTTGCTATGTTGCCGAGGTCTGAAACTCTGAGCCTCAAGTGATCCTTCCACCTCATCCACCCATCGTGCTGGGATTACAGGTGTGAGTCACCACACCTGGAGAGCAATGACCCTTTAGATAAAAAACCAAGGCATGATCCATGAAAAAAATAATTAATCAGTTTAACTTCATTGAAGTTATAAACTTCCATTCTGTAAAATACAATGCTAAAAGAATGAAAAGGCAAGGCAGAGATTGGGAGAAAATATTTGCAAAAAAGATCTGTTTAAAAAAGATGTAATGCAAAATGTAACAAGAACTCTCAAAACTCAACTAGAAAAAAAACAAACAACCCAATTAAAAATGAGCCAAAGACCTTAACAGACATCTCACCAAAGATACACAGATGGCAAATAAGCATATGAAAAAATGTTCTACATCCCATGTGTGTTCTACATCACATGTCATCAGGAAAATACAAATTAAAAGAACAAGGTATCACTACACAACTCTCAGAATGGCCAAAATCCAGAACACTGACAACACCAAATGCTGACAAGGATGCAGAGCAACAGGAACTCTCATTCACTGCTGGTGGAAATCAAAATGGTAAAGCCACTTTGAAAGACAGTTTGGAGGTTTCCTACAAAACTAAACACACTCTGACTATATTATCCAGCTGTCACACTTCTTGGTACTTACTAAAGAACTGAAAAGTTATGCCCACTAGATTTAACCATTTCACAATGCATGTATATTCCATAATATCATGTTGTATATGTTAGAAACACACGGTGCTATTTGCCAATTTTCCAAAAAGAAAAAAAAAAGAGACGGAGAAACAACTTATGTCCACACAAAAATCAGTGCTCAGATGTTTACGGCAACTTTATTCATAATTACCAAAACTTAGAAGGAATGGAGATGTCCTTCAGTAGATGAATAAACTGTAATACATCCAAACAATGGAATATTTTTCAGCGCTAAAAAGAAACAAGCCTTTAAACCACAAAAAGATAAGAATGAACCTTAAAAGCATATTACTAAATGAAAGAAATCAATCTGAAAAGGCCACACACTATCTAATTTCAACCATCTGACATTCTGGAGAACAGACGACTTTTAGGGCAGTATAAATACGCTGTATGATACTATAATGATGGATACGTGACATTATACATTTGTCCAAACCTACAGAGTATACAACACCAACAGTGAACCCTAATGTAAACTATGGACATTGGGTGATTATGATGTGCCAATGTAGGTTCATCACTAAAAATAAATGTACCACTGTGCTGGCGGGTGTAGATACTGGGAGAGGCAATGCATATGTGAGGCAAAGGGTAATCTCTGTACCTTCCCTCAATTTTGCTATGAACCTAAAATTGATATAAAAAATTGTCTTAAAAAAGGGTGGAGAATTATTATCACAGATCCCACAAACCTTCAAAGATAATGAAAAGAATGTTATGAACAGATTCAAGCTAAAAAATTTAGATGAGATCGACAAAATTCTCCATAAAAATATAAGTCATTAAAATTGACATGAGAAATAATAAAGTCTGAATATCCCTATATCTATATAAGACATTCAATTTGTCAAAAGCTTCTCCAAAAGAAAATTCCAGCACCAGATAATGCCACTGGTGAATTCTATCAAATATTCAAGAAATAATATCAATCTTACGCAAAATTTTTTAAAATTTTTAAATTTTTTGGCTCAGTGCCTGTGGCTCAACAGGCTAAGGCGCAAGCCACATCCACCTGAGCTGGCAGGTTCGAATCCAGCCCGGATCCGCCAAACAACAATGACGGCTGCAATCAAAAAAATGGCCGGGCGTTGTGGCGGGCGCCTGTAGTCCCAGCTACTTGGGAGGCGGAGGCAGGAGACTCGCTTGAGTCCAGGAATTGGAGGTTGCTGTGAGATGTGATGACACAGCACTCTGTCCAGGGTGACAGCTTGAGGCTCTGTCTCAAAAAAAAAAAAAAAAATTTAAATTTTTAAAAGGTAGGATTACTACTTAACTCATTGGATGAGATAAGGATAATTATAATACTAGAACCTGACAAAGATATTACAAAAGGAAAAAATACATATATATGTATATGTATATATATAGTGTGTGTGTGCACACATAATACATATACAGGACCAACATCCCTCATGAATATGCACCTCAAAATTCTTAAAAAAAATTAGGATATGAAATTTAACAATACAGCCCATAAAAGAAGGTCTTATCCCAGGAATGCGAAAAAGTTGATTTAACATTCAAGGAGTTAGAAAAGCTTGAATAAAGCATAGGCAAGGGTGGGAAGGCCAGAGATCATCAAGATAGATAATATGATTATTTATAAAGAAAATCCTGGCTCCGCACCCATAGCACAGCGGTTATGGCACCAGCCACATACACCGAGGCTGGCAGGTTCAAACCCAGCCCAGGCCAGCTAAGCAACAATGACTATTGCAACAGAAAAATAGCTGGGCGTTGTGACAGGCACCTGTAGTCCCAGCTACTTGGGAAGCTGAGGCAAGAGAATCGTTTAAGCCCAAGAGTTTGAGGTTGCTGTAAGCTGTGATGCCACGGCACTCTACCACAGTGACACTCTTCAAAAAAACAGGGGGGGCAGGGCCTATGGCTCAGCGAGTAGGGCGCCAGCCCCATATACCGAAGGTGGCGGGTTCAAACCCAGACTCGGCCGAACTGCAAAACAGAAAAATAGCTGGGCGCTGTGGCCGGCGCCTGTAGTCCCAGCTACTAGGGAGGCTGAGGCAAGAGAATCGCCTAAGCTCAGGAGTTGGAGGTTGCTGTGATCTGTGTGATGCCACCGCATTCTACCGAGGGCAAAAAAGTGAGACTCTGTCTCTACAAAAAGAAAAAATCCCATAGAATCTTCAAAACTGTAAAATTTATAAATGAGCTTTAGATATATAAGGTCAATATATTAGTATGTATTGGTACATACTAATATCAAA
>CAUYRH010154038.1:0-58241 GCA_963574655.1 Perodicticus potto | reverse complement strand
AAGATTATTATTCTCTATCAGGAATTTTAGGACCACCTGTGCCAGGCTTTGATGGTAACTGTGAAGGCAGTGGATTCCCAATGGGGATTAAACAGGAACCAGATGATGGGAGCTATTACCCCGAGGCCAGCATCCCTTCATCTGCCATTGTTGGTGTGAATTCAGGTGGGCAGTCCTTTCACTACAGGATTGGTGCTCAAGGTACAATATCGCTGTCACGATCAGCTAGAGACCAATCTTTCCAACACCTGAGTTCCTTTCCTCCTGTCAACACTTTAGTGGAGTCGTGGAAATCACATGGCGATCTGTCATCTAGAAGAAGTGATGGCTATCCGGTCTTAGAATACATTCCAGAAAGCGTATCAAGGTAAGCTGGGTTCTTGTCTTCTTTCGGAAAGTCATGGCTCTGTGAAATGCTGAAGGCAAGCATTTTCTTTAACAGTTGATACGTTTAAACACATTTCAGCCTACTGGTTTATTTTTGCTTTAAGGCTGGTCATTTAATGCTCCTCCCTTGGCTTGATGTAATGTTACATTTTTTGATTGATATCTTTTTTGAAGTAGAGGAACAAGAGATTATTAAAATCTCCTAGAAAACATCTGTGTTGACTTGGAATGGGCATACATGTATAGTTATCTCCCCCAACTCTTCATCGCCTATTTTCGGTGTTGGGAAAACGTTTATTTTTTTTTTTTCTGCCAGTTACTGTATTTACTTTAGCAGACTAGTGCCAGATTTTTTTTTTCTTTTAAGCTGTTTTCTGGTTCACTAAAATTGCTTTAAATTAGTGTATTTGTGGTCTTAGTCTTTTTTTCTTAGCTTTATTAATCACTTCATGGGTTGTGAAAAATAAAATTGGATTCCAAATCTGTTACCCACAAGCTTCCCTCCCTCCTGCCCTTTTCTAGGTAGGTTAATTATATGAAAGTTGTGGTTTTCAGTACAAATAAATCATTTCCTTAACTGAGGGCTTTTAAAGACTCAGCACATCTAAAATTACTAAGTGGACAGTCTCACTTTCTTATTCATATTGGAAGTGAGATATGTCACAGCAGTTTTGAATTGGGGTATTTATAACATTTCAGATCTGCCAGAAGGCATACTTTACTGTAAAATATCTCTGGCTTTTCTCATTGCAGATAGCATGTTGTATATATTTAGAAAAACACAAGGAAGAGGTTTTAGATATGACGTTCAAGGGTGGTTCTAAGTTATACAGGGAATACTTGCATTGGACTTTGCTTCAGTACTGTTTTTATTACATGGTGGTGATAAATGATCCCTTTATGAAATATAGAATGGATTTTATAGATATAGTTTATTCCTTTAGCATCTAGCAATGTGTGGCTATTTTTCTTTATTTCCTTAAAACTTTATTTTAGGAGAAATGTGTCCGTCCCACTCATCCCATTCACAGGATGGAGGCCTTGCATGTGCTCCCGGATCTTTGTCTTATTCTGTTGTTTTTCCCCCCAAACCAAAAGCAAAAACCTTAATTAAAAACCTTATTGTGTGCATTCTTTTCATTTTCATAGACTCAACCCTTGCTTTCCTTTCTTTTGTGGAAGCAAATACTCCATAAAGTTCTCCTTAATGTGAGTTCTTCAATCATATTTTAATGAATATAATGAATTCTTAAATTCTCAACTCCAGCAGGAGTCATGAGATACCACGGCTGCCACCAGAAGCAAACTCAGCATGTGTTTTACTGCACGTGCTTTGCCTTACTTATAGAGAGGGACATTTTTGCGTGTAATGTGGATATTTTTATAACTGATGTTTTTAGTGAGTTAGTATACAGCCTGGGAGTCAGGAGCATGACTGGTTGAAATCTCAGGTCTACTAGGTAATTGCTACAGAGCCCCTGGGTCCCTCGCCTTCCTTCTCTCTCCGGGCTTTAGTTTTCTCCAATGTATAAAGCGATTGAATACTTTCCATCTCAGAGGTAGTTAAGACACTTTAAACGAATTAATTTAGGAGAAGTACCTCAGTGTCTCCTGTTATGTCACTATGCATTATAGCTACTAAATGGTTTCAATCTTTAGTTTCTGCTTTTTTTTCTTTTTCTTCATTCTACGAAATGCCACAACATTTTTTGAAGAAAATATGGAAATAAGTACTTGATAATTTCTTGTAATGAAACTGATTTTTTTTTTTTCCTTAATGGTTAGGCACTCTACCTTTGCCACTACACTTCTGTTTATGCTCTTGTTTTGAAAACTATTGCTTTGGATAATAATTCTGGTAGACACATTACAGTTACAGTAGCTAAAATCATTAATTATCTATAATTATCTATATGCTGTTTCTACTACTTTATTTGTAGTTTTCATGCTCAACTTATGAAATCTTCCATGATGGCCCAATGACTCGTCCATAGCTTCAGATATGTTCATGTGAATCGTGACCATGGCGTTTGGTGCATTTGTGGGCCCTGGGGGTGTGGTGTCTCCTCTTAAGTATACGGTCCAAAATCCTTTCTATGTATTATTTGTGAGTAATTGTCTTCGTGTACTCAGAGCAAACCATAGCCCCGCACACTGAATGCAGAAGTAGATAGGAAAATCTGCTGTCTTCCATTAAGTGAGACAGTAGACTTGTGAAACACAATAGAGTGCCACCCTTCTTGCCAAAGTTTTTTTATTTAGGGAAATATATTTTTTTCATAACCATGTGTTTCACATGTAATGACTATTTTCAAATGATGTAAAATATTTTAATTTCTAATTTAATTTAAACTAGTTTAATACCACATTTAGCTTTTAATACGGCAGCTATCAAGCGCTTTCACTCCCTTAAACCCTGGGATCCTGACTACTTTTTAGGAGTGAAAAGGCATGCTGAGACCCTCACATTGAGAACGCTGGTCTATTCTCTACACCCTTTGGAAGTTAATGAAGAAAGAGGATACATTATTTGTATTAGCCTTACGAGATATTATTCCAAGGAAGGAGTATCCTGCTTAAGTAAGAAAAGTGATTCTCACCTAGATTAATTTAATATGATAAATGAAGAATGGCTATGAGGTGTGTGTTGTCTTTATTTCGGTTTAGGGGCATTCTGTGAGAGTGGTGATGAGAGTCATCTGTTAATAATTTGCAGTGAATGAATTGTCTGAGCGCCAGATCGTGACGTCAATTATGACAAAGCGAAATGTAAAGCCCGTAGAATGGATGCTCGACTTAGCTGTGTCATGTGTATTGGATTTGCACTGTCAGCTTGAGGGGAGTGACAAACTGTAACCTTTGGGGAGTCACAAATTCTCTCTGCCTCGGTTTCTTCATTTTATTTTATTTTTACTTTGTATTTATTTTTTGAGATAGAGTCTCACTCTGCCACCCTGGGTAGAGTGCTGGGGCATCATGGCTCACAGCCACCTCAAGCTTTTGGGCTCCAGTGATCCTCCGGCCTCAGTCTCCCTGAGTAGCTGGGACTATAGACACCCACCACCATGCCTGGCTAATTTTTCTATTTTTAGTAGAGACGGGGTTTCCCTCTTGCTCAGGCTGGTCTTGAACTGCTGAGCTCAAGGGATCCAGCCTCCTTGGCCTCCCTGAGTGCCAGGATTACAGGTGTGAGCCCCTGTTGACGGCTAGCCAGTTTCTTCATTGTAAAGTGAGTAAGTTGAACTAGATGCTCTCTGGGTTCTGCCAGGTTGTGCAGTTTCCTTCAAAGAATCAAAATAGAGTATCCTGGAACATATTTGCATATCTGGGTTCAAGTATTCCTTAGTCCCAAGTCTAGCTCCGTAGTTTTCAGGGTTAGTCTGGATAAAAATGTGTCATTTTCATTGACCATTTTAAAGTAAAAATGAAGTGAGGGTAGAAGGGTTTACCTATCATTTTACTTGAAAAGGTGAGTGTGTGTGTTTTAGCAGGTCTTTATTTTTATAAAATCTAACACTTACTATGAATTTCTTATTTTTTTTTTTACTTTCTTCCTCATGGGAAGAGGGTATTTTTGTTGACGAAACTGGCTGTTTGTGGTGATAGGCAGTAGACCCTGTGATAGCATCATAACTGTGCTGTGACTTAGACTTTTGAATATAAAGTTCGCTATTTCAAAGGGTACAGTCTGCTAGATTTCAAGATAAGTAATTAGGTATTTATCTTAATATATGCTGAACTTTTTTTCATGGTAGAATGAAACAGTAAATAACCTACAGGGTTTTTTTTTTTTTTTAATTTTTTGATTTGTCTCTGAAGTTTTTTGAAACTGACTTAGGTGATAAACCAAAAGCTTCAGAATTCAGGGAATTAGTGTCAAACTAAAAGTAACTTTCAGCATAACTGTTGAGATGTAAGTATCTATCTGTAAGGCTAAGAATGAAAGAAGGGTGGGGTAGGTGTGTGAGTATTGGTGCTTATTATGATAAGTCCTTTACAGCATTGTTTAGGTCATTTGGGAATGAAAACATGTAACTTTGTTTTTCTCATTTGTCTCATATTTTGATTTTGGCGTTGTCAATGTACCTAGAATTTTTCCAGGTAAGTATTTTAAATAATATTTTTCGAAGTTGTTTTCAAGATGAGACTGACTTCTGATGATTCATTCATTTACTTTCATTCACTGATATTTCTGGGAAGAGTGGGAATAATTTTGTTGAATAAAAGCGCTTTACAAAACAGAAAACACTACAGTATACTTTTCTCTAAGTTTTGCTTTTAAACATCACAAATATCTTGGGTTTATATGTGAGTATGTTTGTCTTTTGTCATGTAAACTATTTTGAGCTGTTTACTTCATACTTAAAAAAATAAAATTGAGATAAAAGCCATGGTTTCAGCTAGAGAACCCAAATTATACAACTTAATGTAGTTTTTATATGACTGACATGCTGAAACTAGGACCTGGAGATTTATAATTTATAGATTTGATGCCTTTTGCAATATTGAAATTCCGGGTGTGTCTGACCTTATCTGTCATTGTGATGTCGAAGTAAGAACCGTTGTTACATTGATCACCAGTCATTTAGAGGCAACACTTTGCTTCCCTTAATGCACTGAGGTCATCTTTTTTCCTCTAAAATAATACTTTTTTTCTTGGCTTTCAGCTATTGCGTTAGCTTCATAGTAGTCGTTTCCTGATGAAATTTCAGCCCTGATGCTAAGTAATTTATCATTTTATTTATTAAATTCAAATTGAGAGAAAAATACTGGCTTTTTGATCACATTTAACTATAGCCATTAACGTTATACATTAACTATAGCCATATCTTTTTGAATGGCATCCCAGAGTTATTAGTGAGCCTGAAAATACAAGTTAAATAGTTGTCTTCTTAAACTGTTAGGATCTTTGTTTTTAAACTTGTGAAGTATAGGTTTTATTTTCTGCTGTAAGAGTTTTATTTTGTTCTTTTAGAGTAAGGTGATGATGAAGTGAAAATGTAATTACATCTAAACTCTTGTTACTTAATTGATACTCTAGAAACCTCTGGATTTGTGATGGTTAGTTCTATGGCCAAGGCCAAAATTTCTATGTAGAAAAGTAGTGGAGATTGCTCGTATTTTATGCTAGAAATGGAAAACTGTAGTCAAAGGAACGAGATAGGACAAAAAAAAAGTAATTTGAATACTTTTAAAGTTAATACTTCAGGGAATGAGTGAGATAATAATTGGCCATCTGGATTCATAACTGTGGCTATGATTTAATTTGATTCCTGGTGAATACTTCACCGTTACGTAACCTCACCTTATGTATTAGGAGTTGTCAAGACAAACATTAAAAAAACCCTGTAACGTGGAACAATGAAATTTGGTTTGCAAGGGGCAAAATTGGCTTAGGTATTCTGATATGGAGAGATTATAAGGGCAAGTGTTGGAAAATGGCGAGGGGTGTGGGATGGTCAGAGTTGGTGTTCGTACCAAGTCTTTGAATACTTCGTCGGGGTTGGGGTGAGGCATGGGTACTTCCTAGTGGAGGGAGCTCTGGAAGCAAAACTCTGGAAATGGGAAGAAAACACTGAGTGTGGCTGAGCCATGTGGTGAGCTATAATGTGGGGGTTGTGAGGAAGAAAGCCTGGAAGAGGCTGGTTGCAACTAGAAGGGAGCTGGACTTGAAAGTCACACCAAAACATTTGTATTTAATTTGCAGGTAATGAGGAGCCATGAGAGTGTTGGAGTAGGAATATGGCAGGAGCTGAAGTGCCCTTGGGGAACCTTAATTGGGTAGTGGTTGTAGGGTGGATTGATGCATAACCAGCCTTGTTAAGAAGTTATCCTAGCTGGGCAGCAGGGTGAGCATTAGGCTGTCTGGTGCAAGGATGTCAGGGTAACGGAAAGAAGGGGACCGATTTGAGATGATACAGAAGTCTTTGTAGAAGCTGATTTTTGTGTAAAAAATTCATTTTGAAATAATCATAAATTTACCAAAAAAGTGTGTTCAAACAAGGACATATCTCTTATGTAACCATAGTACAGTTGTCAAAATCAACTTAGCATTGATAGTGTATTCACGTCCACTCGTTAGACTTTATTCTGGTTTTCCACTTGTGCCGATAACGTCTTTGTAGCAAGAGGACCCAGTTCAGGAGTGTGGGGCGCCGAGGGTCTTGTGTCTTTAGTCTTCAGTCTGGGCAGTTTCTCAGTCTTTTCTAGGTTTCGTGACTTTATACTCTTTTTGAAAATTAAAGGGCAGTTTTTTTGTCGACAGTCCCTCCGTTGGGGTTTCTGTAAGTTTCCTCGTGATTAGATTCTGGTGAGACACCTTGGGCACCTTGAAATACCTAGTCTTTCCAAACCTGTGAGCTTGTGTCCCACCATCTTTCACTGGAATGGAAGGTTAATGTACCAAAAAGACAAAAGGGCAGGATTTTACCCCCAGGTCTGTTCTGTACATTCTTCCCATTGTATCCTATCAGGTGGCACATGCTTCCGTCTGGTTTGTGTCATTACTGTTCAATTGTACCACTTAGGTAGATTTTGTCTGCAAAGTTTTTCTATGATACAGTTATTGTTTTCCTTTTGTAATTAGAAGATCTCTGTGGAAAGGTACTTTGAAACTATGTAAACATCCTGTTCTTCGTCAAACTTCGTTTATTCACTTGTTTATGTCTGCGTGGTGTCTTTGTTCCTTATTTTAAGCAGTGGGTTACATACCTAAGTGTCACAGTCCTTAGTTTTGATTTTCAGAATGTCCCTGATTAGACCAGTAGGAGCTCCATTCCAGCTGGTTTCTGTGTCCTTTTTGTCATGTTTCCATCCTTCTCCGAGCACTTTCTTGCTTTTTAGGCCCATCTTGTACTTTCCTGACCCACTTCGGGAGTCGGCCATTTCTTCCAGAAATGCCCCCATGTCTGCAGTTGCCACCCTCTCTCTGATTGCAGTCTAATTCCACATTCTGGGTCATACACATAACCCCCAATGGATGCCCTTTTTGCACTGGGGACTGACTGCCATGCTGGGTTGTCCTCACCATGCTTGAGGTCTGGCACCCTCCACTAGACCACACAAATGCCTGGCTGCACTCCTGTCTCTGCTTGGACTAATGGTTCTCCACATCAGGTGTAAGAGTTACCCATACCCCACTTCATGCCACCATGGTTAATGAACATGACTGTCGTGGATAACGGTGAGCAATTAAGAAAAAAAGGAGAGGTTAAGAATAGGCTTGGGGAAGTAGTTGCATTGCCTGGGTTGCATGAGTTTCAAGTGCTAGAACTTCTGATTGGAAACATTCTCTGTATGGGTGACAGTGATGGACTGAGGCGTGGGAGACTTCTTCATAGATGTAGCAATGGAGAGGATCAGAATGGATATTGTTGCTCAGGGAGCGAATGTATTTAGTGACTTAAATACAGTTTAAAGTACATTTGGTAGGAACTTGAAGGAATAGCATATTCATTAAGAAGACGAGCAACACATCCTAATAAAGGAGACAGATAATTGTATAGAGAACCAAGACTGTGCTGAGTCATGGGTGCCAAAGGGAAGAATCCTGTAGTCTTAGAATTTCCAAATTAGAAGTGCTCTAAGGCTATGTATAAAGCCACCCCAATACAGACATTGATATGGAAACGAAGGCCCCAAGACTTATGTGGCTTTTTTTACCATCAGACAATATAGTAACAGAGCTAGAGGTAGATCCCGCCCTTCTGTAGTTCTCTTCCATTATCCTTCCCTTCCAGTGATGGGATAAAACCTGATGATAGGGTGGGAAGACCAACAATAATAGGACCTAATACTTGGTGACAGATGGGTGATGGTGGTTTTAAATGAGCAATGAAGAGGAGAAATGTGGGGAGTGTGGACACAGTGCTCACTCTTGGGAGGCATCTGTTTTGGTGACAAAAAGGAAGGGGTAGACTGGGGAAGAGATGGGAACTCAAAGAACTGCAGGATCAGAGTAAGGATTGTGTTTGGCAGGTGACATAGTAAGAGGGCAATGGACCTGTGCTAAGATTGAAAATGTAAGGGGGAGATCAGAAAATTGGGGACAGTGTCTCAGAAGATGAGAGTAGAAATGAGACTGAGATCAGGCTCAGAGTCAAATATAGTAGAACCTCTGTAAGTTGACCACCTAAGAAACTGTGACAAACTGGTCGACTTACAGAGGTGGTCAACATGAGAAACTAGGCCTTCTGGACTGATACGTACATGTGGTGCACATCTGGTATGTGAAAAGTAGGTCAGCTTAAGAGGGTGGTCAATGTAGGGAGGAGGTCAACTGTGGAGGTGCTACTGTATTTAACTGCCAGATTGAATGGGTATGTTTTGGCAGTTGTTGGTAGGTGGTGTCACCATTTAACAGATATGGAAACTAAGGCTGAGACAGTATATGTAATTTTCCTAAGGCCACATAGCTAAGGCAAGTGAAAAAAATGACAACTTGATGGAGAAGAAAGCTGAATATACTTAAAAAAAAAAAAAAGGCAATCAGAAGAACTTTTAAGAATGTAAATCATATATGGCTGATATTTTAAAGCCCTCTGGTGGCTTCTCATTGTAAGCAGCTTGAAGTAAAATGATTCGGGGTCTGCAAGGCACTAATTTGTCAGGCCTCTGACTGCGTATTTAGTATCTATTTCCTCCTTGTTCACTCCCCACACTGACCCTTCAGAGGGTCCTGTGAACAAGCCCCCTAACTTTTGGGAGTGCCTGTGCTTTTTGGTCCCTCTGCCAAGAAGGCTCTAACTCCAGACTTTTGTGCCCTGCACCTTGTCTCATCTCAGGATTCTCTCTTGTCACCCTGGCAGAGAGGCCTTTCCTGAATATCTTATTTAAAGTGTTGACCCCTTGTCTTTTAACCCCTTACCTTCTTTTGTTGTCTGCCTAGCACATACCTTTCAGAGTGATCTGTCATTTCTCCTAATTGGAATGTGAACCCCCTGAGAGCAAGGGCCTCTTTTGGCCTTTTACAGTTGCATTTGCCATACCTGAGACCGTGCAGGTACATTGTAAATACCGAGGGTGCGAGTGAATGAACTGGTGAGCAGAGGGACTTAGACCTGGCTGTATATCTGGCCTGACTAGATGAATATTGGTAATTATGTCATTTTAATAAAATTATTGTTAAGTAATAGTGAAAGTTTTGCCTTGTTTAACAAAAAAATTATTGTGACTTTTAGTAACATATTTTTAGTTTTCACAAATCAACAAATGCTGTTTTCTCTCATTTTAGCATAGTTGGTCATCATGTATTCCAAACTCAATGGTGACTTATATTCTGAGTCTTTACTGTGAGGTTACTTACTTATTTTTAATTTACAAATAGTAAAATTCACTTTTTTGTGTATACAGTTCTACATGTTTTGCTGAACATGTAGTCATATAACCAGCACCCAATCAAGATACAGAATAGTTTTTATCATCCATCAATATTCCCTGTGTGGGGCGGTGCCTGTGGCTCAAAGGAGTAGGGCACCAGCCCCATATGCCAGAGGTGGCGGGTTCAGACCCAGCTGGGCCATAAAAACCACACCAAAATTCCCTGTGTGGCCCTTCTTGGTTGGTCACCCCTTCCTTTTACTCCCGATCCCTAGTGACCATGATTTGTGCCCTCTCCCTATGATTTTGTTTTTTGCTAGATTGCCATATGAATGGTACTTCATGTAGCCTTTTGGGTCCACATTCTTTAAATTAGCATAATGCACTTGAGATTTAGCCACATTATTGCATGGACCAGTAGTTTTCTTTTTGTTGCTGAGTCATATTTCATTGATGGCAATACCACTTTTTGTCATCCATTTACTTGTTGATGGACATTTGGGTTGCTTCCAGTTTGGCTGCAAATAAAACCACTGTTAAGTATTTACATGGAAATCTCTTCACGGACATATGGCTTATTTTTTCTTCAGTAGAAATCTAGAAGCAGAATGGGTACATCATTAATCGGGGTAGATTTAATTTTGAAGAAACTGTCAGATTGTTTTCCAAAGTGGTTGTACCATTGTACATTTCTATCAGCAGTGCGTGACTGTTCCAGCACATCACATCCTTATCCACACTTGCTAGTCAGTCTTTTTAATTTTAGACGTTACAATAGGTGTGTAGTGATACACATTTGCATTGTGATTTAAATTGGCGTTTTTTAATGCTTACTTGATACATTTTGTGTGCTTATTTGCCATTCATATGTTGCCTTTTCATGCTTGTTAACTCTTTTATTCATTTTTATTGGGTTGTGTTTTTTGAGTTTTGATATCATTGTATTTTAATGTAAGCTTTTTCGATAGAAGACCTAGAACTAAGAGAAAAATAGCTATTTAAAATTCTGTATCAACAGAAGAACAAAATAATAGGCAATTTTTAAAAATTTAAATGTTGTTAATTTGGATGAGCAAATCAAATGAAGAAATAGACCAACTGTCTGTACTGTGTTACTGTCCAGCTGGGGACGATTATTCACATCAGTGTATCATTTCATACCTTTTTGTGTTCTTTAATTGTGTGTTTGGTTGTTGGATACAGATTAGAATTATTACCAACGATTAGAAAACGGAGAGTTCTGTGTGAGCTAGAACAGTCAAAAAAAGCTTCATATAGGAGGTGTAGGTTTGGGTAGACATTAAGATTGGTGGTATTTGGGAGGGAATAGGAAGGGTGCTCAAGGAATAAGTAATAGCACAAGTCAAGGTGTGTAGGCAGGACAAACGAAACTTCTTGGAGGGGTTTGATGGTGGCTGGAGAAAACCAGATTATAGGAATCTGTGAATGTTGAAATGCAATGTTGGGCATCTTTAACATAGCGTTGTTAAACAAGTTTTTTATCCTAGGAGTGACATAAAAGGGTTAGTCTGGTAAGGAAGAGAGGAAATAGCAGCTGAAAAAAAACAGTTAGATGCTGTCATATTGGTAATTCAGGCCAAATAAAGGCCTAGTGAGCAAGATATTAGAGACAGTTTATAGGAAGAAATATTTAGATGCCAGGGTATCTGACCCCAAACTTGTTTCTTTTCCACAGTACCATTAAGCCATATGTGTTAACAGCAGGAGTATGGGAAGGAAAAGCATAGAGGTTTATAGGAGCAAGGAGAAACTTAACAGCAAAACTATGATCCTGATATAAAAGGAGCTAAATAGTTTTATTTGGATGAAGGTAAAACTTGATCATTTCAATACTAAAATAGAATACTTTTTATTAGGCTACAGAAAAAAAATACCCCCAGGAAATGGAAACAGGAAGAGCCAACTACTGGTTTGGCAGAGTTGGAAAGCAAACTGGTGAAAGATTATGTAAATGATTAGAAATAGTGACATATGGAATTCTGGTACGCATACAAGATCTTGGCTTATTTGGAATTGTATTAATTGTGTCCTCAAGTAACTGATGTTTGAATTCACAGTGCCTTTTCCAAAAGTGGAAATGAGCTTATTTTCCTCCATCACATGGTAGAGTTTATATTTACTTGTGTTTTTTTTTTGTTTTGTTTTGTTTTTCTGGTATGTTTGAGATTTTGGGCACGAACTTTGGGAGTGTAGAGGTGGGGTGGTGGCAGATACTCTTCAGTTCATGCCAGTTTGAATTCTCACTATTTTTTTTTTTTTTTGAAATGGAAATTACATTCTGAGAGGCTTTTGTTCTTGGAAACTTTGAAGTATGACCAAAAAATTAATGGTCATATGAATAATGGTCATTAAAAATACAAAGTATTTTTCTCCATTTTTGTACCTAATCTAAGTAAATGTATGTAGTTATTCCTCTGAGACTTCTGGAAGCATTTTGGGCTTTCTATGTGTAGTAAGACATATAGAAATATGGTAATTTCATTGGCATATACCCTGTATTTTGAACTCAGTTGCTCTGATTCAGGTGAAAATAGCACTTTGTCCACTCCTAAGTACTATTTTTTAGAGAACTGAAAAAGCTGACAGGTGCCTGAAGTAAGGGGGGAGGAGAGGTAAACACAGCAGCCTTTAATTGTGAGTTTCTAAAGCCGAAAATGCCTGTATTTATGAGTTAAGAAACGTGGTTCTTAGATGTCCCTTAAGATAGCCCCTGTTTTCAAGCTAATGTTCATTTAATAAGCAAAAGATTTTTGTGAGAGTACAATTATGTGAACTGTGCACTTTTTTGAAGGTTGAATTTGTTGCCAATACCTGAGATCAGAAGTAAAGAATAGAAATCTTAACTGTGAACATGGCCTAGCCTGTATGAGTTCATAACACTGATGAAATACTTGAATACATCTTGAAAATTTATTTTAAAACTATTAAAAATTTAATACAAAATTTTAATAATTTTTTGCCAGTTTTCCTTTAGGAGAAATAAGCAAATCTTGTACCCTGAGGGTTTTAGGGAAAATAGACATAAAACAAGTTTTAAAAAATGGGAGAATGACTAGATTTCTGTGACTGTCGGAGTCAGTCCATAGTCTCTTCCAGAGATAAAACTGATGTGAACCATGCTACCCCTGAGTTATTTCAAGACTAAGTATCAATGGAGAATGAGAAAATTTTCTCACCATGCTATTCTTAGTATATTGTGTGATGCTTTCGACGTTCCAGTTGCTGGGGTTTAAAAGAGGGTGCGTTTCCCTTGACTTTGTCCAAGAGAAGAAAGAAGGGCTATTTTAAGAGAGAAAACATGGAGGTTTTTAAAAGAATACCACTCTCTATGAAATACCAATTCTATTTACCAAACTCCTTGGAATCGATAGCAAACAACAATGTACATTAAAACATTTAATCCAAAAGAGTTTGGAGGTGAATGGTGGTTATGGTTTCACAACGATGTGAATGTATGCCACTTAAAAATGGTTAAAATGGTAAATCTCATGTGTATTTTATCACAATAATAAGATAATCCTAAAAAAAATACATGTGCCTTGCATCGATGAAATTTGGCAGATGATAAAAGATTCCAGAATGTACTGAAAGTCTAGTGTGTAAGCCCCTCTAAGCCGGGACTAAGCTGGGATTTAGCTTCGACTGTTTTGCATCAACTAATAAGTACAATGTCCTGCATGTGATCTGTTCATTACTGATTTTCATTCAATAAGCATTCGTTAGGCTAGTCAAAGAGAAGAATGAGAAATTCCTTATTGTTCAGGAACACCCAACCTAGACATATGCAAGATCCCATGACAGTATGGATTGTTGTAGGTGTTATTATGGAGATACTAAATTATGTTTTGAGAACATGAATGCTTAGAAATTAAATATTAATTTCATTAATAAAATTATGTGGTGGTTCTAAGTGAATTTATTGTTATTGGTCAGGACTCTTGGCTTGCAAACAGCACAGGAGCCCAGCCTGTACTAGATCAAACAAAATGGGAGAAGTTCAAGGAGATAAACCTCAGGGTTGGCTAGATCCCAAGTTTGAGATGCTGTCGTTGTGAATTTCTTTGGGTCTCCATCTGCTAGAGCTTTTGTCTTTTCACTCAGCTTTGTTGTCAGGGGCTAGCATCACTCAAAGCTTATATTTTCATTAGTTATTGATCTTGGTAAGAAGAATAAACTCTTTCAATAGATTGTGATTGGCCTGGAGTGGCCTGTCCAACCCTGAGTTAGGGTTAGTGTGTGTACACATATGCTTGTGTGTGTGAGTGGTGAGTGAGGAAATGGTTCTCCAAGAGTCTGGAAAAATAAAAACTGTGCCCCGTGTCTGTCTCAAAAACTGATCAGACCATCGGTTGTTAATTGTTCATTTCAATGGAAAGATTAGCTACGTTGCCATATTCAGTCTAAGCATTACCAGTCTAAGTCTAATAAGACTTAACTGGTACTGACATGATCTAATAGTAGTGTAGTCTTCTAGAGGACAGAAAATTAGCATTGAAAAGGGCCAAAGTAACATTTTTCTTTTTCTTTTTCTTTTTTGAGGGAGAGAAGATCTGGTAGTTTTTCTAGAGTGCATTTACAGATGTTTTTCATGAGAAAATTTAGTAATAACCAGAATGTTTTCCAAGAATGGTTTGCTGCAGATTCATCCTAAATCTCTGATACCTAAAGAACGTTGCCATTAATATGACTCTAAGAGTCTCAGTAAATTGGCCCCATGAATAAATACATCTCTAAACCACCTCACTCATTATCATTGCCTACCTTGGAGTACCTAAGAAGTGTCCTATCATATTTGACTGCTCATTGAGGGCCTGTGCTATTTTTAATACAAATAATCATTTTGTGCTTGTAAGGAATTTATACCTGCTCACCAATATGATGTATATACTTACACATGCAGCTTCACATATAGCTTCCAAAGATTCATGGACTACCTCTTCCAGCTATTTCATGAACCCATGACTCCACATTAAAAACCACTCCTCTTGGTCATTGTGGAAATATAGCTCCATAGTAGGAAGAGAACTATAGTGATGAGTACCAATAGGACAGTTATAGTTGTTGAATATGAATTTGAATTGTTGTTCATTAGCGGTGCTAAGTTATACATTTGTTCACATCATCCTATAACACGTGGCAAATATTTATGTAAGACAGTAACTGGGCAAAACAATCCCATGATATATGGAATGCTAAGTGACACACACAAACAGGCTAGAGATATATTTGAAAAAGATGAGGATTAACAAGTTTTTCAGGTGTTGACAGGTAGAGAGCATCATCTAGGGAGGATGTAATCAGAAGTCAGAATAATATTGGTAAATTGGAGAAAATATAAGAAATGAATATATAGGAGAATGGTAGGCCAAATTTGGGGTCATACTTCCAGTTACTCATTGTATGACCTTGGGCAAGTTACCTAACCTTTCTAAGAATGAGTTTCCATATCTGTAAAACAGTGACAATAATAGTACTTACTTGCTACGGCCATTGGGAGATTTATCTGAGTTAATTCATGAAACGGATGGCTTGTAGAGACTGCTCAGTAGTATATTTTAGTTCTTGTTATTGTTGACTGTTATTGGTTCTAGTTAGAATTGAAATAGAGGAATAGGAACAAGTAGGAACGCAATGGGTGAGTAATTACTCATAGGAGAGTATGACCTAAGACATTCCATCTTGAAAAGAATTAACAGTTTAACAAATTCAACGACAGAACTAACATTATTTTAGAAAGAAGAAATCCTTTCAGTTCTTTCTGCCCTTATGAGATCCTTAATTGAGAACTCTATTGTTCTCTGTAGTCCAAAAATAGATATTATGATGAAGATAGCTTAGATTAGTGCTTTCTCGATTCTTTTTTAGATCAATATAAATGAAAATTAAAATTCATGTATATCACATACTCCATAGCGATTGAATTTAAAAGTGTTGTGTGGGTATGCACGTGTAGGCAGTAATGCAAATCGCACCATAAGCTTTTTGTTTTTGTGATATTCATAAAAATCAAGACTCAGCGTAAAAATATGACTCAGTAAGAATTGCGTATTATGGTGCTAACTTAGATGGGGTAGGCTGCGTGGTGATGTATAGTGATGGTTTTAATCTCCACCACTTCTCACACTTGTGAAAACCCTCAGAATGCAAACCAGAGAGTGGTTTTACTATGGGAAGAATCACTAACCCTTCTGTTTCTATTTGAAGAGTAAATCATTCACAAACATCAGTATGGTTATTAACACATCACCTGGCACACAGTTCACAACTTCGTGCCTTATTGTATAGTCCTCAGATTATGAGGGCCCCTGGTTTAGAGGAAAGCCTGAGAAGTCAGTAAAAGTGTGAAAACATCCCTCCTCCTTCCATGCATAGTTAAAAAAAATCAGTAAATACATAATATTATGCAAATATCAGCACCGTTAAGCAAGTGAGATCAAAATGTATAGCTGATATCTTCTCTGGACAACAGAGAAACACAAAAAGAAACCCCGCTGGGAATTTAGATTAGCTATGAACATCTGACTTTATATTATTGTTAATATTGGGCTAGAATTATTGGTTAGGGAAGGCCAATGACAGCTTTTTTTCTCTGTAAGGTTTTGAAGGTAAGAATAAGTTTCATGTTTGAGATGCTTTTGATGTGCCTATAACCAGAATAGAAGTGTTTTAGATTATAACTTTATCTCAGATTGAGTAGTTCTGTTGTAATAAGTCAGCATATGTTGCCGTCTAGTCTAAAAACTGCCTGAAGATAAAAACATATTATGTAAAACCATCTATAGTATCAAGTCTTTACGATTCCACTATGCTTAAGAGATAATGCCAACACCATACACTAGCTAATTTCCAGATGGTTTCAAGATAACCTCAGTTGTGAAAAACAGTTAGTTGAACACATATCTGACTCTTAGACAGTATAAGAATAGGGCAGTGGAAGAAAGAACACACGTATTGAACATTTTGATTCTATGAAAATGTGAAATGCCTATAGGCCGAACAAAATTAAGACAGAAGATGGGACAAATAGGTTAATATCACTATACTAAGAGGTAATATGAATTGATGAGAAGACCAGACTTCCAAGAGGAGGGCAGGAGACAAGCCAAGGACAGGAGCAGATAGCTCACAGAACAGCAAACGCATATAGAGGCTGTGAACCTTGAAAGTAGTTAGTTGTACGAATAGAGAAATGGAAATTTAAACAACAGCTACACCATTTAAGATCCGATGTTCAGGAAGAGAAGATGGTAGGTAGGGAGCATTGAGACCAGCATTCTTGGATGTCAGTGGGGAGAAGAAAGAGACAAGTGATTTGGTGGCTGGCACCATCAGAAGTAGTGTGATGTGATTCCTCAGCAGGACTGTCCAGCCAGATGGGCAGGTTTGACCCTCAGTTACCACTTAATAGCCATGTTATTTTGGGCAAGTTACTTAACCTCTCTGTGCCTCCGTTTTCTCATCTGTAAAATGAGGATAATGATGAACTGCACCAAACAGAATTATTATAAAGCCTCACTGAGTTATGTAAAGGGCTTAGAAAAGTGCTTATCTCATAGGAAGCCCTATGTAAATGCTTTATTATTATTAATCATGGTTGTATTTGTATATCTCAAAGGGTCCACATTCCAGGCCTGTGTCATCAGAAAAAAGATTAATAGTGTTCATTTTGGCATACTTAATATAATTTTAAATAACTTTTTCCCCCAATGAATTATGGATTAGCCAAATATTGGTAAATTTATTTTTAGTATTAGCATATAATAGATGCAGCTTTATCTATGAAGAAAATTTGAGAAATCACTAAAATTTATTTTTTTCTATTTAACATTACAATATGCCACTAACTTCATATACAGGATTTGTGTGGGTAGTTTTGTACGCATGAATTTTATTCTCAGTGGAAAGAAATGTGTTTATTTCATTCTTAGTGGAAGGAAATGCCTCAAAATCAGTGTTGTTCGTCTCAGAGTAATAGGATTACTGCTTTGATAATTTTTCTTCTCGTATTTACCAAATTTTCTATAATGAGAACATATTGTGTCTAGAGCAAAAAAAAATTATTAAAAAAGCAAAAGTAATGATTTCATTTGAGAGTATACTAAATCTTACCGTTAAGAACAAGATCATCTTCACCTCCAGATGGCACTACCATTTTCACAGAGAGGGAAAAAATTCTGGAGCAGGGGGGGCCCTGTGTTCCTTTGTGATCTATGCTTGTTGGGTATGTTTGTCTTGCTTTCTGGACAAGCCCTGGACAGGCCCCTCAGCATGCTGCTCTTTTTCTTCAAGTTTTTGCCTGCTTCTAGATTGTGGTACCATTTGTGGTAACATCTCTGAAAACTATTTGAGAGTAAATTAAATTCTTTATGTTTATAATTATCTGAATAAGCACGCATGAGGTATAAAACAGGTTTTTCATAGTATCGTTTATTTCCGAAGCTAATAAAGTAACGTTAAGAGCTGTTAGGGCAGAATAAAAATATTGCATAAACATCCATTATCCTCACATTTATTTCTCTTCTACATTAATGACTTTTCTTCCTGTTCCAGCGTTTTATCCGGGCTGAAATTTGACCCCTTCAGTTCTTTGATCCTGTAAGAATGGTTCAGTCTACAGGTACTTACATTAGACAGGCAGGCCTATGCTTTTTTCTTTTCTGTTGCATTTTTTTTTTAGTGGCACTGTTCTCCCAAAATGGTAGTTTAGCTTAACGATATGAAGAAAAATTAATTGTGAATAAATAGGAGGAGCTTTATTTATTGGTATTAGGTGAGTCATTGAAAATTTTCTGATCCTACTGGATTTTTTTTTTTTTTTTTGGAGGCTAATCAGTTGCAAAATATTTTAAAGATGGAAATAGTGACTGATCAAGATTTACACTTACAATTGTTTTCAATGGTTATTGCTAAGGAGTATTTTTATAGTAAAAACTAAATATTTCATAAGTAAAACTAAATATTTCACATTTCATTATTTTAGCATAATTAATATAATTTTAAATAACTTTAAAAATCTAGATTTACACTTACAATTGTTTTCAATGGTTATTGCTAAGGAGTATTTTTATAGTAAAAACTAAATATTTCACAAGCCAAAAGATTAAAAAATATTTTTCTCAGCTCTCATGTTTAACATCAATATATACAACATTATTTTCTGACTTTAATGCATTTAAGTTTGCCCTATTGGTAATAATTTTTGAGTATATTTTTCAAAAGTGGCATAGAGTTCAGAATGGAACTATTTGAGATACATCACAAAGTAGATTCGTTATCTACTGGGAAGCTAAATTAGTTGAGCTAAGCAGAGGCCAAATCATCTAGACAGGAGTTAGAAAATTTCTCATGATGCCTTATTTGTCTCTTTATTTTTTAAATTACTAGAGGCAATAATGATATCTTTGTTTTCCCACCCAGAGTTCACCAACATGAACTTGTCATTTGGTTTGAATTGTTCCTTAAATGAGAGACAGATTATTACAGATGAAATTCAAGTCCTATTTCGATCTCTTCCCCATCCTTTTTACGTCCACACCCTCTTTGCAGAAGCAGTCTGAGTTAAGAATGGCATCTATCCGCTCCCGTGTTTCTGGACTTCTTATATAGGTACGTGCATATGTTTAAAAATTGAACAGAAATTGACCACAATTTGTGGTACATGTACACCATGGAATATTATGCAGCCTTAAAAAAAGATGGAGACTTTACCTCTTTCATGTTTACGTGGATGGAGCTGGAACATATTCTTCTTAGCAAAGTATCTCAAGAATGGAAGAAAAAGTATCCAATGCACTCAGCCCTACTATGAAGCTAATTTATAGCTTTCACATGAAGGCTATAACCCAATTATAGCACAAGAATATGGGGAAAGGGACAAGGGAAGGGAGGGGAGGGAGGAGTTGAGTGGAGGAAGGGTAATTGGTGGGGCCACGCCTACGGTGCATCTTAGAAGGGTACAGGCAAAATTTAGTAAATGGAGAATACAAATGTCTTCATATAATAACTAAGAAAATGCCATGAAGGCTATGTTAAACAGTTTGATGACAGTTCAGATTGTATATGAAACCAACACATTGTACCCCTTGATTGCACTAATGTACGCAGCTATGATTTAACAATAAAAAAAAAAAAAGAATCAGAAAGGCAGTATCTCATGATTGTTTTATATAAGAATCAGAAAGGGAAGATAATAACAAGTGTTAAGGATAAGAAGGAAAAGGAATCCTTGTACACTGTTGGTGGGAATGTAGATTGGTGTAGCCATTATGAAAAAAAGCATAAAAGTTTCTCAAAAATTAAAAACAGATTTACCATATATCATCAAGCAATCCCAACTTTGGGTATTTATTCAAAAGAAATTAAGTCAATATCTCCAAAAGATATCTGCACTACCCATGTACATTGCAACACTATTCACAGTAACTAAGATACAGAAACAACCTAATTTTCCATCAAAGAATGAATGAATAAAGAAATATATAGGATGGAATAGTATTCAGCCATAAAAAAACAAGGAAAGTTTGCCATTTATGATAACATGGATGAAACCAGAGGACATTATGTTACATGAAATAAGCCTGTAACAGAAAGACAAATACCACATTTTGTCACTTATTTGTCGAATCTTAAAAGTTAAACTCATAGGAGCAGAAGGCAGAATTGTTGTTGTCATGGGCTGAGAGGCATGGGGAAAATGGGGAAAATGCTGGTTAAAGGGTACAAACTTCCAGTTATAAGTTCTGAGAATCTAATAAACAACCTGGTGACTACAGTTAAGAATGCTGCATTATTTACTTAAAATTTGCTAAGAGTAGATCTTAAGTGTCCTTATCATATACATGAGAAAAGGATAACTAGGTGAGGTATTGGATGTGTTAATTTAATTGTGATAATTATTGCACATGGATATGTATAGCAAAACATTGTAACCTTGAATATATACAATTTTTACTTGTCAATTATATCTCAAAAAAGTTGTGGGAGGAGACAGACAATGACTTGCTCTAATGGCACTCACAGATGCCACCGTTCTACCAGATACCATGCAGGGGGGCCGAGGGAGGGAGGGCATAACAGGAGAAGTGATGACTAAAACTAAAACCCCAACTCTAAATCTAAGATGCTAAGAAGATACAAGAGAGTAGCACGATATGAAAGACTCTTCCCTACTGTGGACTGACTCCATCCTTTTTACCCACTGAGCTTCCAGGACAGCTTTCTAGTACCCACTGGAAATGACCCTAACCCACACCCCAAATTTCCAACACTAGCCATTATGCTAAAGATAAGATCTCAAGCATTTTCTATTTTCCATTTTATGTTTAAACCAGGACCCAAAAAGGAAACAAGTCTTCAACTGCTTTTGTAACTTTCCAAGCTATTATATTCAGTTCCCTGGGCACAGTGGAATATAATACATTAAACTAATTACCTTTTTTATTGGACTTAGTTAAGTAAAAGCTCAAAACTCATTACATTTATTTCAAGGACCTGGAGTTCTACCAGAAATAGGAACATCTACTAAGTGTCTGGATTTTGATAGTTTTGTGGTGGGTCACATTTCATGCTTTATAATTATTTGAACTAAGCTGGCAGTTTTGTACATAACAGGAGATACGCACTACACCTAATTTGTGGCCTCCTTTGTTTTGGAACGATCTGTACTCATTTAACCTACTATCAAGAGCACATTGGTACTCAGAGGAATGTACAGCTTGAGAGCCACCATTTCTTCCCTTATAATAAACATTTCAAGTTAAGACATATGAAAAAACCTTTGAAACGTGTTATATATATCTACTCTACAAGCAAAATGACTAACAAAAACAACTTCACGTCATGAACAGACCCCTATTTACAGTCCCAAAATCATTGTGGTTTTCAAGCCTATGATAAACATTATTTGGAAGTTTAAAAAACAGTGCTATATTCCAAATTGGTCAACAATCCAAATTTAGAATCTACATATGGAAAGATTCCTACACTGGGAACATTTTGAAGCTATTGTTACTGTCTTTGGTCACATATAAACCAAAGGGAGAGTGAAAGAAGACAAAGTGATATTCTAGTTACTTGATATTTTGTTTTTATGCTAATAACTTACAATAGATGAGAAAATACTGCTTCCTCATATAAAATATTTGGACTGTCACACAACGTAATCTAAGTAGAATATTCACACCAAAAATGGTGCAAAATGCCTTTTAGTTTTCTTCCCGTGATTAACTTTATTAAGTATGTTTTACATACAATAAAATGCATCTATATTAAGTGTACAAGTTCTGTAAGGTTGGACAAATATGGATAACCATGTAATTAACTAATCAACCCCATTCTGTTACTCTAGAAACAGAGTATTTGTATCTCACCACAATTTCCCTTATCGCCTTTTTAAATCAGTCTACCAATCCCCAGCCCTAGGCTACCACTAATTCACTCTTGCTATATTGGAAGGGGGTGGCCTTATAAAAATTAACAGAAAAATACCTAATCCTTCAGTTTCCTAAGAACAGCTAAAGATCAATCCTATGGGTCCTCCCACTAGCAGGCACCCCACGGGAGTTCTGTTTTGCACAACTTCTGAAAAGAGCTGAACAGACAGAAAGAAGATGTAAATCTTTCTCTTTCCACATTGTTTTTGAGAATCTGCTTTTATAAGGATCCTGAGTAAACAGCAGAATAGGCCATATCTCAAGGGCAGAGTTCCACCCCTTGGGATAATCCCATCTCCAAAGAAAAGTCGGGGAGCCAGCTCTTGGACTGTGACATCCGCCCAGCTTCAGTTTTGCTGACTACCTGCCACAAGAAAAAGCAAGAAAGCAGAAGATACAGCAGTTTCACAATACCCTGTTAATTTGGCTGCAATAACCATTTTTGCTTTCTCTTCGTCTCCATAAATACAGCCCCTAGGCCGCTGCTGGCTTCTCCCCCTTCATTCCTTGGGATGTCACTGCCACCTGCCTGCTTGCTTTCTTTCTCTCACTCTGAGAAAATAAAATATTCTTCCTAATTTTTATCTGGAGAAATCTTTCTCCCTGCATCTTGAGCAAGCTTGCAAGCTTTCTGCCCTACCATAGATTAATAGTTTCGTCTCTTATAGAACATCATGTAAACAGAGTTAAACACCATGTACGCTTCATGTCTGATTACTTTTAGTCACATAACACTGCCAAGATTCATCCATGTTGTTGTATGTTACAGTTGTTTGTTCCTTTTCTTTGATGAGGTGTGTTCCATTATATGATACGCCACAATTGGTTCATCCACTCATCTGGCTATAGATATTTTAGTTAAAAGCTACTTTTTAGTGGCACGCCATTCTTTCCGTCAGCACACTGCTGTGTGCACATGCACGTATGTATGTTGCACTGTTGTCTGGTGTGGATGTATGCAAGGGTTGTGGGCTGTAAGATGTGGTGTCTTTGGTCATGAATTGGCTTAAGGGAGGAAGGGATGTTTCTGGTTACTCTGACTTTGAAGTTTCTCCCCCAAATTAGGCTTCTTGGGAAATTCCCAAACCTTTGATTTGTTTAAATAAACTCAGAAATCTTCTTTATTTTAAAAGTTTTATTTATGGTGGTTCGTAAAAGCAGCACAGATAGTGAAGGCCTGGCTGCGAGGCGTTCCGTGCACCAACGTCCAGCACGATGCTCCCTGGACGATCACCCCGACCGCCTTCCAGGACGGCCACCAGGGGACGCGACTCGCCGCAAAGACACAGCGCCTCTGTCTGGAAAGTGATTTGAGAGAAAAAGGGCTAGTTTTCTGTAAAAACAAAAATCCCACCACGTTTCTGAGGATGCTAAAAGAAAAGCCTTCTGCCTCAGGTGGAATTTTTCGTTTTCTGAGACTCCTCGGGGTGGGTGTTCACAAAGTCATCGAGCCTGGGTTTCCTAAGGCTCCCGTAACAAGACCCCAAACCGAGTGCCCTGGAGGCCAGAAGTCTAAGTCCAAGACGCTGGCAGGCTGCACCCCTCCTAGCTCGGGGAGAATCGCCCTCACCTCCGGCAGCTGGGGAGGCGGGCAGAGCTCTGCTCCAACTTGGTGCTGTCCCCCAGTCCTCCTGCCTGTCCTCTCTCTTATTAATAGAATCACATTTATGCTGGCGTGTCGGACCCACACAAATAACCCAGAGTTATCTCCTCATCAGGAACCTGTGCCTAATGACCTCTTCAAAGACCCTTTTCCAGATAAGGTAACATCTAAAGTCCCAGGGCTCAGAACTTGGTATCTTTGATAATTGTTCAACCTGCCATGGTCTCAGCTATTCTCGTACGTCTCATTCAAGTCCTTAGTCTCCCTGAAACTCAGTGTTCTCATACAGAATATTGAAATATCATATACTTCGTTTTCACCAGCAAGTTAGGGGTCCACGTTAACCTGTTTGTAGTCCAAAGTAACAGAGAAAGTTTTCATTTTTCAGGCCTCAATGCATTTCTAAAATACGAGAGCATGAGTTTGTCCCTTGAAACTTTTAAATACAGTATATTTTCTTCATTGTTGCCATATATGTATTCATTTATTAGTTCATTCCACAGATATTTATTTGCCTGTTCTTTACCCTGAACTCTTCAAGGTACTAAACAAAGTCCATACTCTGATGGAGCTCATATTCTGAAAACATTTCTAGGTGAATGTGTTAACACCTTTGAGTAAGATAGGGAAGAAAGAAAAGCCAAAAAAAAAGTATATTGTTGAACTAAGTCCTACTAAGTCCTATACTTCCAGGGGTCTAACTCTGGCAGTCCTGTACTGCCAGGGTTGTAGGAATGGGTTTCAGAATGGTCCACTAGAAGAAAAGGAAGATTTACCCACAGGCTCCTCTCTACCACTGCTTCAGGGTTGCCTCCAGGACATTAATGTCCCTGAACCCAAGAAGGCTGCACTCAGGTGCAGTCTAGAAAACAGTCCTGTGAGTCCAGAGAAGGCCCTAAAACAGAACACAAGGCACCCTTGAGGGGTGACATTGACAAGTGAAAGAAGCCTGCACCTGTACAAAATCAGAAGCAGCCATGGCTACATGACAAGTCAACTAAAGGTGTCTGCACCACTCACCTTGCCAACATTTACCACATTCTTCCTGCCTTTGCGCTTATTAAACACGATGTAGTTAATAACAGAAATCTTTTAGTCAATGATGAACCACATGATTCTTTAACCACAGATGACAATGTTATTGATTTATGTTGCTGCTATACTATACCTTTTATTGTCATTTTAGAGTATAATGTTTCTACTCTTAAAAAAAAACTTAACTGTAAAACAGGTATTCAAGAAGAAGGCATCATTACCATAGGAGGTGCCAGCTTCATGTATGTTCTTATCCTGAGGACCTTTCAATAGGATGAGATGTGGGGATAAAAGACAGTGATGTTGATGATCCTACACTCGTAGGACTAAGCTAATACACATTTATGTCTTAAGTTCTAACAAAAAATTGTTAAAGCAAAAAAATTAAAATAAAAGATTTAAAACCAGAAAAAGCCTATAGAACAAAAATATAAAGAAAGAAAATATTTACAAGAGTCAAGCAGTTTTAAAAAATTGAAAAGTTTATAAAGTAATAAAATAACAATAAGCTAAGGATAATTTATTTGAGGGACAGGAACAATGGTGTATAAATTTAGTATAGATTAAGTGTACAGTGTTTGTAAAGTCTACAGTCGTGTACAAAAATGTCCGAGACCATCACATTCACTCACCACTCACTCACCACTCACCCAGAGCGACTCTCTGTCCTGCGAGTTCCAATCATGAAGTGTCTCTATACAGGTGTACCTTTTTCTTTTACTTTTTTTTATCTTTTACACTGTATTTTTGCTGTACCCTTTCTATGTTGAGACACACAAATACTTACCATTGCATTACAGTTGCCTGCAGAATTCAGTGTGGTCACATGCCGTGCAGGTTTTTCACCTAGGAGCCGTATGCTAGCCATTAAGCCTGGGCGTGGAGCAGGATGCACTGTCCAGCTGCATGTGTGTACCCTCCGTGATAGCCTCACAGTGATGAGATCGCCTGACTATGCGCTTCACAGAGTGTATCCCTGTCCTGAAGGGATGCACGCCTGTGCTTGTGAAACACTCAAAACCAAGCACAAACACTATGTAGTAACATAAAATTGACCGTGAGCAAAAAACAGAGGCCTAGATTGGCTGAAGACAGTGCACCACCACCATCGCCATCTGTCAGTGAAAACAGAATTCATATGCTTTTACTGTGCAGAGTAGCTTGGTTTGGGTTAGGAAACATTCATTATTTGAACATGTGGAAGCAAAGGAATTTCTGTAATTCTTATTGCACAGGGTTTCTATGGGGAGCAGACGAGATAATTAATGGGAAACTACTTTATCTATTATAAAACATTACATAAATGTTAGTTTTACAAATATATGGAAGACCTAAGCTTCATATCTGTCCCTAGCCCAAGTTAAATCCTAGTGCCTGATAACCAGTTACCCAGCAGATAAGCTAAAGTTTATAGAATGCTGTTCTTGTTTTTTTTCCGTTGGACCGAAACATTCTTTCCATGATTTTCACCTGCTAAGATTCAAAGTCCAGTTCAGATGTCACCTCCAAAATAGAGATCATTTCCTTCCATGCATTCTATTTGCATCATCCCCACAAAGCACTTGCCATATTATATTGTGGTTAATTGTTAATAATTCTCTGGCCTCACTCAAAAGTGAACTTCTTAAAAACAAGAGCTATACCTGACTCTTCTTTGTATGCCTAGCACGTAGCATTATATTTGGCAGATAGTAGGCATTCGATAAATGTTTGTTGAAATTGTTGAATTAATTTGCCATCAAATAACAACAGCCTCCTTCCTACTTAGCTGTGTCTCACAGCAAGCAGCCAGGCCCAGCAGGGTGGAAGAGATGAAGGGTATTCATCTAAAATCAATTTATTTGGGGAGAAAATGTAGTCAATGAAATGATTCAGTTTCATCTTTTTTGTACATAGCTTTAGAGCTGTATATGATCATAATTTTATGTCAAATATCAAATCCCTTAAGTCACGTGGAGATACATTTCTTTTTTGTACATAGCATAACAATGTAAAAACAATACTAACAACTCTGCAGGAACTAAATCCTGGAGTCACAGAAAGTAAAAACACTAATGGCTCACCTAGTAATAGCTAGGGATTGTACAGTTTGGCAAAAAAAAAAAAAAAAACTCCTACAAACACATACATAGATACTTGGAAAATGCATATGCTCTTAGAATTATCAATTTTAAGAAAAAGAAAGACATCTCTTCCAAAGGAGAGAAAAACATATGACTCATTTCAAAATCAGTAGGCTCCGTTCCAATTAAACAGATTGCCGACCCGAAGACAGCTCAAGATTGTTGTGAGGACTTCAGGGGGCCTTTCTCTCTCATTTCTGAAACTAATGAGAAATGCTCAGGATATATCAGGCCATGGATAAGAAAAATATGTAAACCTAGCTATGCGATAACTCCTCTGAATGGAGAAAGGCCTTGTTGAAATGAAGCATCCTAATTAACTGGAACAATGCCCAAGCGTGGTTAGTTTAATGCAGCCACGCTATAGATCATGCTTTCTTACCAGAAGATGAAAACAACTGCCAAGTAGGATCTTTAAAACTGAAAAAAGATGCTTTTTCCTTTTGAAGTACAACAATGATCTGCTCTATACACATATGCAGGGTTCGACAAGCTCATGTGCAATATCATTTGTATACAGGCAATATCAGTGCTTATAGAGTGGTGTTACCTCACCCAAGACAAAGCAGCTAGTCTTCTAGCCCCGACCCTCCCACTCCTGTGCCTGTATCTGCCACTCGGAGTCTGAAGTCCTCCGCTGAGGAGAGGGCAATGGTGAAACCTCTCTATAACTTGCTTGCCACAGTCAATCTCCTAAACCTTCCTACAGAATGTGCCACCCTCAGCCAGCTCCTTTGACCCACAGCCCCTGCTCTGTGATGGTTATGCTGAGCCAATGTGGTACACGCTGTGTTACTGCCTTAAAGGTAACATTTCTTTTCCTTTTATCTTTCTCTTTTTGGGGTGGAGGGAGGGCAGGTTTTTTGCCTTTATTTCCCAAGTTGGTCTCAAAATTCCTCTGGTCTCAGCCTCCCAAATAGCTGGAACTATAGTTGCATGCCACCTTGCCTGGTCTTCCTAACAAAGTTGATGTGATGACATCCTTAGAGGTGTTCTAATGATGGAGACTGCCAGCTCCAGGGCAAGCCCATGAGGAAGAAATCATCTCACAGCCTTTTTAGCACCTCCCAGGGCACACCTTGAATGTTCTTAGATCCCAAGGACATTCCATGGGCACTTTGAGGGGTCTCTGGAATAGCAATCCCATATCTCCTGGCTCCCAAGAGTTTCTTTAATCCCATTATTCATAAGGAAATAGGGAAGTACCTCCTGTAAAACCAGAAATAAGGTTGCAGACAAGAGTTAGCCAGTAAAAGTTACACTTAATAATTTTGCTTGTTTGAGTTTTATTTTTTCCACAAAGTAGCATCAGGAATGATTTGGGGACAAGAGAGATATACCTCCCACATTTTTCCAGGGGAATAAAAGCATGTATTTCCTTGTAAATGAAACCATCTGGGAAAAGTTACCACACCTTCTCATATATACACGCAAGGGAGAGTATTTTTTTTTCCTCCCAGCAATTCCTTCAAAAGTTGTATCCTACTCACGGCCTTGATTTTGTTCTCAAAAGCCCTCTATTTATCATCTATCTTCTTTCTCTCTAACTGCCTCTGCTTTCTTCATGTCATGTTTTAGAACTTCCAGAAAAGGCTAGACAGGAAACTGAGCTGTACTAGTAGAAGGACCAACCCTGCCTTTTACAGAATGTTTGCACAGGCTCAGGACCCCAGAACCTGCACCTGTCCCACAAAACATTTCAGCCACACTTCCCCTGTGGTTAGAAGAATTCTAAAGAGAATATCCATAAATGTGTATCTGTGGATTCTGGAAACACCCTAAACTCAAAAAAGAGAAATAATTATCCTCTCAGGATGAAGAACTCTATAATTGTAGTTTACTAAGCTGAAATTAACCAATTGCATTCTAACTTCTCAGGAGAAAGACTGGAAATAGAAAGCAGAGTCAACAAAAAGGAAGCAATGAAATCTGAAGGACTCCTGAGGTCCGAAGGTGGTACTGTTTACCCATCACATTCCAGCTGAAGATTACTCGGAACGTGACCAAAAGGAACATATACAGTTACCTGAGTAGCAGATATTGACTCATGAAGTGTCACTTTTGAGTGGCCTGGAGTACATAGTCTCTTCCTCTCTAAATCCTTTATCCCCAGCAATTTTTGATACCAAAATAAAGATGTCTAGGTCTCTCAATACCAGGAAAATAGATGCTCTAGAAAAGGGCATGAGCTCTATCACTGGAAAAAGTAATCACCCCATGGTGATTAGCACCTTAATAAGTTCTCCATAAAGTTTATACATCTTCTCATGTGATTTTGGTTAGTTTGTGCTATCACTGTGATACTCTAAATGTGTTCAGCTAGTTCAAAACTGAGGACCATTCCCCTGTGTCTACCCCAGTAAATAACAAAAGCTAACATTAAATTCATACTTACCGTATGCCAGACCTTTCCTAAACAATTTATATACATAACATATTTTGCCCTCACAACAACCCTACATAGTAGGAATAGGGATTATTATTACCCACATTTTACAGTCAAAGAAAATGAGGAACTTGCATATGATTACACAGTTGGTATGTGGCAAAGTTGGTGTTGCCCTTAAGCCATATATGATGCCGCCTTTTAAAGTGACATGCACCCTGGAAGTCTGTCTGGGCCTCTAGCTAGCCTATCCAAGTGCTTCTCCCTTAAGTTCTGTAGCAGAATTTTTTGATAAAATATAATTTATTAATTCATTTTTAAGTGAATATAACTGATATTCATAGTACAGTAAAAAAATCTTTTTATATGTTTCATTACAATATTTGATGCTTATTAAAAAATGTATGTAGCACTTGTAAGGTACAAAACATAATCATATAATGAATGTTTGTGAATTCTCACTCCAACTTAATTACAAATCACTTTCACCACTGCATACCTCAGGGTAATCCATTTAGCTTTCATACCTATTTCTACTATCTAGAAGAAATCATTATGCTAAATTTTAGAACTTATAATTCCTTTCTTTCTTACTATGTTTTCATCACACACATGTATATGTGTATGTAGAGAAATGATACACGTTTCTGAGCTTTATAAAACTAGTATATTACATGCACTCTTGTCCGTCTTCCCATTCAAACTAGTTTACAACTTTCATTTATGCTGTTGCATATATTTGTAATACATTCAGTTTACTGATTTCCCATAACTGTTTCCTAATTCGAAAAGTTAAATATCAGAGGTGTAAATACCAGTAAATTCCTTTATAGAGATTCTAAAATAGAGAAACAACTTGAACTGATTCTTAAAGGACAAATGGTATGTTTGAATACAAAGGAGGAAGGTGAATGCTTGAGATAAATAAAGAGAACCATGAAAAAAATACAAGGTGTATTCAGGCGAAAATACATGTTTTGCTTAGAACAAGCCATTGAACCAGTCAAGCGGACTGAGAAGCAACAGTCAGAGAGGAGGGAGGCAAATAGGAGAGTGTGGAGTTTCAGAAACAAAGAGGGACAGGTTTCAGGAAATAAAGAAAATGATGAAATGAGTTGAAAACTGCTGATGAGAGAAAAGTGTCTCATGGATTTTGTAACATAGTCATCAAGCCATCCATTTAACATGCAATTCCTCTAAGGCCTCTCAGTCTAATTCCACAGTCACCCAACCACTTTTTGATTATGAACTGATTTCCTATGTAATGCCAGTTATAAAGAGGGACTTTATCAAGAACAAGAACTTAAAGTCTAGTTCCTCTAAAATATCTTATAATAAATTAATAAAGTAAGTTCTGATTATGTGTTTAGTTCCTATACCCATCTATAGGAGTGTATCATTCTGCTAAGGCTGCTAGAACAAGATATCATAGACAGGGTAGTTAAACAACAAACATCTCCCACAGTTCTGGAGGTTAGGAAGTCCAAGGTCAAGGGGCCAGTTGATTAGTTCTTGGTGAGGGCCTTCTTCTTGGTTTGCAGATTGTTGCCTTCTCACCGTGTTCTCACAACCATTTTTTTGTCTGCCAAATCATCAATTTGGCACAAAACAGTCATCTCTCTTCCTCTTCCTACAAAGCCACCAATCATACCATGAAGATTCTGCTGGCCTCATCTAACCCTAATTATCTCTCAAAGGCCCACAGCTTCACATACCATCACGTTGAGGATTAGGACATCAACGTATGGATTGGATGGGGAGCGAAGGAGGATACAATGAAGAGTACGTTAGGGAGAAATGTGGGAATTCCCATGTGATCATAATAATCATTTAGCACAAACTATTAAACAGGTTCCCATACCCAAATCAACACTGCACACCGAATGTGAGTCCATTTCAGGGCCTGATCATTCTTGTCATGCAAAAAAGCACATCTCTGGGCTTTCACAAGGTTAGGTAAGTCCTGAAATTAGGCACCCAAACAAAGTGAGTTACAAGTGAGCGTTCATCTATCCCAAACACTTCCCACTTTGGACAGTTACAGTTTCCAGGCTAAAATTCATCAACCAAACTCTTCAACTCCCTTGAATTAAGAATTAAACACAATGCCTTAGCCATAAGGATATAGAAACAAACAGGATATAGCAAGTTCTAAGAGCAGTTCCCAGTTGATTCACGGAGGAATTGAGGAGTCCCCTCAGTGACAGTCATCACAAGGGCACTGTGCTCTCTGCGTAGGCCCATAGTCCTCTCCCTTCAGGTCTGGGGATTATTTCTGTGTGCCCTGTACAAGCCCTATTTTGAAATTTCTAGCGTACTGCACAAAATGCTTCATTGTCATTCACACACTGCTTGCAGTAAAATCCTTAAGCACCAGGCAGTAACCAATGGTTTACACTTGGCTTTCTCCTACATGCCCTGCAAAACCCTGGCTTCCTCCTCTGCTTGCTAAGGGAAAAGCCTCAGTGCGTCAGTGACTTTCTTTTCTACCTTCAGCATGTTGGGTCTTCATTCTTCCTCTGTGATCAGCCTCAGTACTCTTCATATGTTGACAATATCAAAGTATGTTTACCCTTTTTGGCAGAAATGTTACTTCCTGATGGATGTCAAAACTGAAAATGCCTTCTTCCTCCTGGTGAAGCCCCCGAGTCCCGGACAGTGACATCATTAACCGTCTGCCCACAACACCTGCCCCCTTCCTGCATCCTGCCAACAGGGGCGATATTGCCTTAGAAGCGTCATTAAGTTATATGTTTGTTAATATGTTTTATAAATAAATTTTCTTTATCTCAAAGAAAAAATTATTAAAGATTAATCAGTAATTTTAGACCTAATATTGTGTGGGCTACTTCTGAATGTGTTCTCACAACACCACGTTGTTTGTAGACTTAGTTGAGCAACTTCCTTTTTTTTTTTTTGCCGTTTTTGGCCGGGGCTGGGTTTGAACCCGCCACCTCCAGCATATGTGGCTAGCAGCGCCCTACTCCTTTGAGTCACAGGTGCTGCCCTTTATTTATTTATTTATTTATTTGTTTTGGTGTTTACACCTTTCAATTCATTTAATTTTTCACATTTTTCTCCTCAATGGTTAACCTTACTAAATTTCTTCCTGGTTTGGGAAATAAAATTTTGCTGCTTCCTGAGGATTCAGCTACAGCACAGATTGACCAGCTCATCTTTCTTGTTTTTCATTCTGCGGCAACTTCTGTTTCTTAAATCCATCAGTTGCATCAATATCCTATTTCTCAAATATTTATCTGCAATATAGCTATACATCCAGTCCATTTTGTCATTGCCAACATTTGGCCATTTTGCAAACTTGATTTAGATCTAAACAGTGTCATTCTTTTTGTGGAAGTGTGGAGCTATGACAGTTTCTTGTAACAAAAATAATGCTGCTTACTGGTAAGAAAACCATAAATTATAAAATGCACTTTCCTTTTTCTTGATTCTAATTATGCTTTTCTTAAAAACTGCACATCAGCTATAAATGTTAACTGTTTATTTTCTTAATTTAATATACTTCTCCTTCTTGGTTTTAGCAATTGATGAGCAAACTTTACTCTAGACTATACAGTCTAGCTTTCAAAACTTCTGATCCCCAAATCATATATCACGTGCTCATTGTAATGATTGATTCTGTTAATAGGACACAGTTTCAGCCAGATTGTGGTTTCCAAATACTTTTTCCTGTTAAGGAAGCAGAGATCCATGGAAAAATGGTTAAATTTTAAGTCTGGGACATAGAAGGTACAAAATGAATCTGAAATACTTTCTTGTGCCAAAAAAAGGGAAGTGCTCAAAAAATTATGAAAAAATAACCAGAATATGCAACAGCCAGCTTAAGGGACTCCCACTTGTCATACCTAGGATAATTTATCATCAAAATAAATACAGAGGGTGATACACTGTAATCCAGTGAATTAAATAAGAATCTCTCAGTTCTTACTGATAATAAATTAGCAAATAAATGAGAAAGAAAGAAGCTCTTTTTATAATAAAATGCCAACTAATGAACACAGAAGGAAGAATAGAGTTAGAAAATCACCACTTTACAACCATCCTAGTAAAAATTGAGTCAGGCAAGAATCATCAATGGATGCTAAATTTAGTGGTGAAAAGTTTAAAAGGAACAGATTATTTATATGGTCTTAAAATATCTTCCCACAAGGTACTTCTTACTTCCAAAATAAAAAAATAACAGTACAGCGGGGAGACTGGCAACATCTTAACCAAGTGATTAAAATGAATGTCACCAATAAGGTATGTTTTGGATGTGAGAAGAAATAACAGCTTTTATGTAGTATTCCTCAAAAAATATATAAAATATATAAAATAAAATACAAAATATATATATAAGGAAAATCAGAGACACCCAAATAGAAAGACTTTTTGTAAAACTACTGTCCTGTGTTCTTCAAAAATGTCAATGGTATAAAAGAGAAAGAAAGGTGGAGGAACAGTTCAGATTAAAGAAGACTAAAGATATGGGACCCTAAATACAATACACAATCCCGGATTGGAGCTAGAGCTAGAAAAAAAAATTCTATAGAGGACAATGCATAGTCAGAGTTCTTCAGAGCAAGAGGACCAATTCCCAATTCCTTATACAGGCAGTCCCCGGGTTACAAGCGTGATAGGTTCTGTAGGTTTGTTCTTAAGCTGAATTCCTATATCAGTTGGAACAGGTACATTTACCTAATGCCTGTAATAGACTTCTGTTTGTAAGTGTGAGACAAACTTCAGATGGATGTTTGTAACTCGAGACAGCCTATAAAAATAAATCCCTTCCTACATAGAAATAATGGAAGCTGAGGAGTTGTCAAGCTGGAGCTGCAGACCTAAAAGAGCCAACAGTGTAGCTCCAGTCTGCAGGCTGGCTGACCTGAGACCCAGGAAGAGCCACTGTTTCAGTTCTAGTCCAAAGGCAGGAAAAAGTCAAAGTCTCAGATCGAAGATCTTCAAAGCAGGAAGTTCTCTGACTGGGGAAGGAGGGAGGGACCCATCCTTTTGATCAATTCAGGCCTTCAACTGATTGAATGGGCACTCTGCTCTACTCGGTGTACAAATTTAAGTGTTAATCCATCCCTCACAGAAACACCAGAATGACATTTGAACAATTATCTATGCACTCCCATGGCCCAGTCAAGTTGACACATAACTTAAAAATTATAGACACTATTGAGTCAGTTGACAAAATTAAAGAATAGAGTTTACAGATTAAATATTGTATCACTCTTAATATTCCTCATCATGAGGGTACAATCATATGTTATGTGACTTTTATCACAAACCTATCAATTGATAAAAAATGTTTTTAATGTTAAGTTTTCTGAATTTAATCATTTTTATTTGGCAATATAAGAGATTATTGATTGTGTCACTGCACTCCAGCCTTCTAGCCTGGGCAATGGAGTGAGACACTTTCTCCAAAAATAATAATTATTATAATAATAATTTTTTTAGGAAACATACACTGAATAATCATTGGATTAAAAGGCATATTGTAAGCAGGTCAGAAAAAAATATCAAAACACAAAGAAAGAGAAAATGATATAGCAAATGTGGCATAGTGTTAAAAATTGATGATTATAGGTAGAGGGTATGCTTGAGTTCATGCAACTTTTTTGTAAAACATACAAATAATTTAAAACAACAAAAAAAATTATGAGAGAGAAGAGCTCAATCCCAGACCTCATAAACCAGGAACGCTAAATGGTCTGATTTAATTTACTTGAGATGAATCCTGGATTTAGGATTTTTCAAAGCTCTCCAGATGATTCAAAATCACAGTCAGACTTGAGAACCATGCAACTAAGGGATCCACTCTCACCTATAAAATGATCTCACAATATGTTATGTTAAATTTAATCCCTAAATCTCCCCTCTACTTTTTTTAATAAAGTCAAATGTAATCATAATTATAATCAAAAAGTACATATTGAGATATTGTACTAATAAGGCAAATATCAAAAAAGGCATTTCTGGGGTTCCCTTTGCATATAAAATCCAGGGTCAGATGCCTGCCTGGCATCTGTGTATCTTGTCTCACATCTCCTTGGTCATCACACACAAGCTGTGCAATGAAGCCACATGCTCTGTATGGACTGAATTTTATTCCCAGGGGCAGAAAATTGCCCTTGCTTGAAACTGTGTGAATAACAAGAACTCTTCTTTCTAAGCATGACAGTTAATCCTGAAACAATCAGATGCAGACAACCTAGTGAGTAATGAACTTGAGTAGGTCAGTAGAGAACCACATGATTTACATTCATTAAAACTAATTAAAACCACAGGCAGGAACTAAAGGCTGGTGACTTTTATAATCAATGATTATTGGACTATCCCACAAACTCTTTTAACAACTCATTTAAAACTTCTTTCTAAACAGTTAACTCTCTCTACCCTACACCCTAGATTAGAATTCCGTGTTGGATTTTGTATTCTGCCAGGTAGGATATTTTATTATTCTGCAATAAGGACTCCAAGAATCATGGCATTTATCTCCACTGTAAAATGTGAACAGTCTAAGCAGAGATTTATGGCTTCATTTGCTCCAATAGAGTTGTGTCCTCCTACATCCCTTCATTTTTTTCCACAAACATTTGTGGAACACCTACTCTCTGAAAAGTACTATATATTTGTTATCTAAGAACCATAATATTTGGAAAGTACACAGATAAAAAGCTCAACCTCCATGCTGAAGCCATCTGTCAGAACTGTTAGATCCACTTTTTAGCCAGTGATCCAAAGTAAGACTGATTAATCTTTAGCCCAACCTTATAATCAATCAATCCTCTAGTGAAGTTTTTTGACTAGATAAAATAGCATCTCCAACTCCAAGATCTCTAATGAATGTTGTACCATTTATAAATTCAAATGGTACATCCCAGCAAAAAATTGAGTGATGCCATGAATCAATTTCTAGTCCAGCATTCAGTGATTAAATTTCTACATCTTTTAAAGAGATAGGGAGCGAGTTTTATAAGTGGTACTTTCCAGGACTCATAAAAGATGAAGTATTATAGGAAGAGCGGTTAAAGATGACCGAGTCCTTGGAGAGTATCAAAAGTTGTGAATGAGCTATGTTATGATGTGCATTGGTTGGACTACATGAGGATTGTCACAGCACTCTCCCTTGAAACATCCTATTCCTCATCTGGGAATCTCCTTTCTTCCTTTTCTACCTGAAAAACAAAAATCTATCCCAGCTGAAGTTAAGGTTCACTTTAGTTTAGTAAATCACATTGTACTTAGTGGTTTTAGAAGTCCATGTCACCCATACGTTAAAAACTTACGTAGGACTAGACTGAGCCATATTCACTTTTATAGTCACAAGTACCCAGCAAAGTGCTTGGCACCATGTAGGGCCCCAGTGACTGTTTGCTAAATTCTAACCAAACTGGATTCTGTTTTACTATCATTCTGAATTACTAGGAAAATTATTTTTCAGATTATTGAGCAGACGCTATTAGAGAAGTGAAACACTTTAAAACTGTCTGCCCCCCAGCTTTTGACAAAAGAGAGAGAGAAAAGATATGGTGGCACCTATTGCCACTGTTTGACCAAACTAGTGAGTCATTGTACACAACCTTCTGCTATTACAGACTGCTAGCACACTTATACAGGTTCTTTTCCCAAGGAGATGTAGTGTACAGTTAGCTTTAAATGATAGTCACATTGTGGTCTGAGGCAAGAGTGTTTCATAACACATATGCTGTAGCAGGTCACATCTCTTCACCTTACAGCTGCAGATTCATATTAAAAAGAAAAACGTCATTCCTTGTTCCCTCTGGGAATTCAAACCAAGTCAACATTATCAATAACCCTTTGGTCCTAGAATGTTTACTGATGCACCACTTTCCTTAAATCAACACTGAGTATTTATCTAGTCCCGTAAAACTGACAATCAGCCATCCATCAAAGGTCAGAATGGTCAAATATGAAGCCACCCTTTGCTTCTTTGGCTTTTATTTAGACGTTTTTGATTCTGGTTTGCATTCTCCATGACCGAAGTACTGTTACTTTAGCAAAAGTTAAAAATGTTGGGTCAAACCTACCTTTACAAATATTCTTTAACTATTCAAAAAAAAGACATCTAAGCACTTGCCTTTCCTTTGTCCTATTCAAGACCATCCCCACAGCCAAGTCAATGCCTGCGTCATTTAGAAACTTACACAGTTTCATAGGAAAACATTTTCATATATTTCTAAGGACTTTTTCTTTCAACACCAGGTGAGGGCATTTTCCCTACTTGAGAAACCAAAGTCAAGTTTCTATAGTGTAATCTGGTCAGAATATTTATATTTAAAGATTAGATAAAAATAATCAAACATACTGTTAACAAGTACTTTTGGTTATTCCTAAATTTATTTGGTAGCATTATAATTTGCTATAAAAATTACGGCGGGACAGAGGAAATAAATGGGCCTAATGCTCATAAATTTATGTTGCAATTTAAACTTTTCAAATTTGAAGGACATAAGGACTATGGTCAATAAATGGCTTAAATGCCAATGTTTAAGACAAAATAAAACATTATAGGAATAACATTCAATTCTTTACAATTTCATGCTGAACAATGTATGTCACAGTGAGAATTTATTACTGCATTGCCATTGGAGTCAACATTGAATTTCTTCCTTCTGTTCAATTATTTTAATTATCTAAATTGATTAGCATTCTTTTTTTCACCCATTTCACTTCTGTAAATCAATATCAGACCATGGTCAAATAAAGACTTAGACAGAATAAAAGATTAAAATTTGTATTCTTCATATGTATTTATGTGGTCTTCCTATTAGTCTGACCTCAACTAGTAATTTCGACCACACAACAAAATTCAATAATAAGAAAATTGCGTTATGTTTAAATAACTCTTACACATATTTTCTCTTCAAGTGTGAAATTAGAAAATGACCACTGAAGAATTTATTTTAATTAGAAAGGGACTGAAGGGAGAGAGGAGAAAAAAATAATTAACTAGAAATGTATGTGATTTGAACTAAGGGTCACTGCCAATTACTTAGAAGTTGGATTCCAAGAGAAAATATTCCAGCCCCAGAGGAGTTATCTTAGCTCATAAAAAGAGGTTTGAAATTTTTGGCTAGGCAGTATTCAATCCAGTATGATAATAGTAGTAACTAATAATTCTAAATGTTTGAGAACAACCAAAAAAAAGGTAGGAATTATCGCAACTGTTACTTTAGGGCAACTGAAGTTCCGTGAAGCTAAGCAGTTAGGGAGCTGGGGGTCAAGGTCAGAGCATCTGACTCCAGCACCTCCACTCTTCACCAGCCTTCTACATACCTTCCAAAGAGCATGTGTGCTCAGATCAGCCCCTCATCACATAACCAAGGCCCCAGGAAATAGGAAGGCGGGAACTAAGAAGAGTGCCCTCAACAGAGAAAGAGGACAAAGTCATCTATTTCTTCTTTTGGCTTCACTAATTTTAACCTCAGATGATGTGAGACAAGAATAATGAATTCACTTAATTTGTTTTCAACCTAATCCTGAAACTCAGTGTCTCTGGTTCTTTCTGAAACCCAGTATTTTGTGTGGTTTTATGGTATATGAAAAAGAAGCCCTCTTATTTATAAGAAATATTTCATTTCAGAAAGCCTTGATTTATTGATCCAAATCTGCATGTGGGCAACATGACAAGCACATACCTTTCATGGGGGATTCAAACCAACAAATTGCTGCCAGATAAAAAAGGTTTTTAAAAAAAAAAAGATAAATGAAAATAGTAGAAAGAAGGAGGAAAGTCCAGAGTTTTCAGGGCAGGGACGAGGAAAAAAGAAACAGATTTATGCTGATTAAGGTTATGAAAGAAGAGACCTGCAGAGGCGTCCTGGCATCTAGAGGGACTCCTGTTGTTACTCTGCCAGAGTAATGGTATGAAACGCGTGAAAAATGCGGCGGGACAGAGGAAATAAATGGGCCTGATGCTCATAAAGCTGTGTCAAGCATTTAATGCAATCCACTGCTAAAACTGACTATGTCTCTTTGAATAGACAAAAGGGTAGAATAGATGGTATTTTTAAAACAGGAAAGAGAAAAACCGTCAGATCATTTCCTGACTTCAGAACTGCTGCTTGTTGCTAAATTAACAGAACATTTTATACGTGAGCGAATTATCAAATCTTTAAATACAATTATGGTACACTTTAAAATATCAGCTCTAATTATATTTTCTTTTGACAAAGTAATTATACTTCAAGAAACTGTGATCAGAACAATTTTTTTTTTTTTTTTGCTGCCAAATCTGAGAACAGAAGGTGGAAAAGGTGCTTTTAGATTATCTTACAAAAAGCAGGCTAAACTTTATATAACCTTCTTTTCTAGTCTTATAAAGAAAGGCTTAAAAACAGACTAACAAACACAAATTTTAATCTTCTTTCAAGTCCCCAGTTGATTTGTAATTTAGTATTATTTAGGACAATGGTGGTCACATAGGAGAACCTGCTTTTTCCTCTATAGATTTGTTTTCTTCATATTTAAAATCACAGGCTTGTTCTGAGAGCCTTTTTGTTATTAGTTCAAAACAAATGAATTGAACCTTAGGCCTCTTTCTTCCCAAGAGGATGCAATATAATGCCCTCGGCTGGTACTTTCAACTTTGGATTCTCCAACAATATATCTTCCCAGGAGTCTCTAACTGTTTCTTTCAGAGGTCTCTAGCCCCTTCTACTTCCTACCCACCCCCCAACTCACGTCTTAATGAATAAATATGTCTCTGTTCACCTGAATGGAATTCATTTCGCCTCTCTGTGCCCTGAAATTTCTCCCTCAGGATCCTATCTGACTTGTCTGCAAAATCCTTCCCACAAAGGTTGAGGGCCAGGCTACAGCTATAAGCCCTAATATTCCTTAGCTTTATCCTTTTGTTAGCAATTTTTCTTCCCCCAGGAGGAAAAAAAAAAAAAGAAAACGTTCATAAAATGCAAATGCACAATGAATAAACCAAAGAGTGCAGATGTACTAGTGATTTTGTCGGTGCAGATTTTTCTCTCTATAGTTAGGGAAATTTTGGATTTAATTCGCCAAGAGTTTAGCAGTAAATATTAAAAATAATCTAGGTCTTCTGAATTAGGGAGGGGGTTGTGGAGAAGGCTGGAAGTAACAGGGGCCACACTGATGGCAAGGAGGAGGGAAATATGTAAAAAGAAATAGTATGACACAGTCTCTGCCCCCAGAAGACTTGCAATCTGGAAGGGTATATTTATATGCATGAGACACTTTGAGAAGGACAGAAGAAAGCATATAAATTGCCAACTTATGCAATAGTTTGGCTTTTTTAGGTGGGTCTAGACATTTTAATAAGCCTTACTAAACCATCAGATGCTTTAAGTTTTGGAGTGTTCTCTGTTAAAGATGGGAAGAATTGAGAATGACACAGACCTGAAAGTGGAAATAGAGGAGGAGTGATATATGGATTTCAGTTCCAGGAACTTTCATCTCCAGCTGAGAGCAAATCATTGGCTAGCATACCAATGATTTACCAGTAACACAGAGATCCATGATTAAATCATTTCCATTCCTACCCTGTTGAAGATCATAAATGAAAGTGCATTTTTATGTATGGGCTAAGAATAAAACATTTTAGAGCTGGAATGATGTGGAAAGCTTACAGCAAGCAACTTTGCCTTCTTATTTGACTGTTCCTTATCATCTTGCTAAATGAGTCTATTTCAGTTTTAAAGATCTCTAGGTATCATCATATTTGTCCTCTTTCTATAAATATCTACTAGTTTTTTGTGCATCAGAAAACAACTATAGTACACCCATTTTGTGGAGCTGGCAACTCAGTAGCTTGGCCTGACAGGCCATCTATTTGAAAAGGCAATGCTAAAATTGAATCACATACTTGTTTTTCTTCTCTTCTGACATTTGTGTATAATTTGCATTCATGACAAATTACAAGGAAGTTCTATTATTCATTTTTTTTAAAAAGTCTGGCAGAGAAGAACCTTATTTAAACTTACTTGTATTCACTCTTCAAAAGAAAACATGGGCCTAAGAATTTCCTTGATTGTATTATATTACTTTATTAAACATTATGTGAGTTGGTTCTTTACGCAATGGTTAAATGACTAGGCCATATAATTTCTTTCCTAAATAGCTAGGACTAGAAAAAACCATCTTCTTCTGGTGAGAATCATGAGTGTTGGGTGTGTCAAAAAGATTATAGTAGTTTCTTAGCTAGTTTTCAGTATTATTTTCTACACATTCTAAAAATTCTAGTACAAGTTCTGATAAATACCATGAATTTATTTTTGTTTTTTAGACCCTCCCTCCCCCAGGAAAAAGTTATTGACACAAAGCTAAGCAGATCGATTATGTAATCAAGAAGAACTCAATGAGGCAGCTTCTCAAGACACCTAAACTCTCCTAAGGTCATAAATCAACAATCAAAGGAAGTATCACAGAATCAGTTAAGGTCTCTACAAGCTGTCCGGCAAATGGAAACATCAATGTACCAACTAAAGGTCACTCTAGCCCTTTTGGAAAAGCCTAAACACAAACTATCTTTTCTAATCCAGTTCCTAATATGTGTCTAACACTGAGTACAGTGTCTGACACAGCTTCGCTCCTTAAAACTCTTTGTTCCCTGAAAGTCTTCCCCAAGAAGTCTTGCCAGGCTCTGATAACCTCTGCTCCTGTTGAATTCTCTATTACTCTGATTCCTACCACCCTAGGAACTCACCTTGCTTTTGACTAGCAGGTGCTTGCTTGGAATCTTTCCCAAATTCTTCCAAGGATTTCTCTCTTGTGCTCCAACTTGGCTGTCACAGGCAGAGAGAAACCACATTTTTTGTATTCCTCACGGATCTTAGTTGAATCTGAGCCCAGCAGTTATCACTAAATAAATACGTGATTTCTGAAATAATGAGTAAATAAAATAAAAGGAGCTATTCGTGACTCTAAAGCCCTGGTATTCTAGTAACCTGAAGGAAAAATGTCATTGCCATTCATGCCCAATGCACTGAAAAAGTCTTCTTTATAATATATTTTGACTTGTTTGACTTCTTCGGGTGTTTCATACTATCAAAGTGGGTGACAGTGGTTTGTTTGGTCTTGTCAGGTTGCATTGTTGCTTGCAATCAGCATTTATATTTGAAGAAAGATACACCGTTGGACTTTGCATTGGGTAAACAATGATGAAAAATCAGTACTCCCGCAGTTAAACCTAGGAACTTGTTTTTAAAGATTGTATCCATTTCAGCACCATCATATCAACTATGGGGGCAGAGTGTGTGTTTGGGCCCTAGGAGGGAGGATGTGGATGAGGAAATCTGGACATTGGCATAAGAGAAGGGATATTTCTCTCCTTTAAGGGAGGAATGAAAGGATGTCCTCAGATACTATTTTGTTAGTTTCTAAAATTAAATACACACACAAACAAGTGGGCCAGGTTTTGCAAGTTTTGTTTTGGTACTTGTTTTTGTAAGACGTTTTGCTCCCCTGAAGGGTTTCTATATCTAGTAGTTTCCCTTGGAATATAAGTCAAAACCTACTGGAGGACAGTTCATGAAAGCAGCAGCCCAGGGGCCCGGCACTCTGTTGGGGAAGAAGCCTAGGGAAGCCTTTGGGGGTCGAGGAAGGAAACTCACTGACTCAGGCAAAGCCAGCCAGGGTAGATCAGACATACAAGCTGTGCTGTCTCTGCTGAACCAACAATTTAAAAGGTGCTTGGTGGCTATAGGAGTGCTGTGATGGTGACATTGCTGTTAATGGGTCCAGAAACCTGTTTAAGTTAGTATTAGACTAAGAGGTTTTTAATTCAAGATGTCTCTATAGGCTACTGAAAAAGAGGCTTATTCAGTAATACTTTGATAAAAAGCATTTTTACTTTGAGGGTTTTTAAGTAAATAAAAATGTGTTTATTTTAGCTTTGTTTCCTAAAGGATTCATTATCTTACCATCCTCTTTTTCTTCTAGTTATGTTTGTTGTAAAATCAGTGTTATGTATTTATGAATAAGCAAAATTGCTATTTGATCTTATGGGGTTTTTTTAATCACTTAAGCAAACTGTATTATGGTTACTTTAATGATCTTTAAATTCATTCTACTTCCTATGTCAAAAAGAGTACTTATTAGAATTGTGAAACTTTATTCTTCTACTGTGTCTGATTACTATCAATTTAAAACTCAAAATACTACTCTAAGAATATGGATAAAAATAGAAATAGAAATTCCTCTTTCATGACAGGGGAAATATTTACCAATTATCCTATGAAAATAAAACAAAAGAGACAAGATGAATAAATTGATTAATTTTGAAGAAACACATTCCTTCATTTGAAACTAAACACATGCAAATCAAAATAATTCTAAGTTGCCATTACAGTTATTAAACTAACAGAAAGGAAATCAAATTTTAAAACCAACATTGGGAAGTTGAAGGAAATGAAAATGGTGGAGGGTTCTGTAAATTGTTCACTATCCCTGGAGAATAGTCTGCCAAGACTTACAAAATCAGGTACAGAGATAGGGGAGGTGGCTAATAACTATAACCAGCACTTTGGAAAGCTAAAGCAGGAAGATCACTTGAGGACAGGAGTTTGAGACCAGCATGAGCAACACAAAATCTATGCAGGTATGGTGGTATGCACCTATAGTCACAGCTACTCAGGAGTCTAAGGCAGGAGGATCTTTGGAGCCCAGAAGTTCAAGGCTGCAGTAAGCTACGATCCTCCTAGTAGCACTCCAGCCTGACCAACAGACACTTTGTCTCTATAAAATCAATCAATCAAAATTTTTTAAATTAAGTGCAAAATCACTTTTTATTTTTTAATAATCACATGAACAATAGCTAACACAGTTTCTGTTATATATTAGGAAATGAATATGTGTTTGATGAAACCATGAGTGAATAAAATGGTTCACACCTATTGAGTTGCTAATTTCACCTTGAGGAAAATGGACAAAATCAACCTAAAAGAAAAATTAAGACTTTTCATAACTATTCAGTAGTTAAAAATTAGAGACACTCTTATGCCCAATAATAGAGTGATGCATGAGCCTGATTAAAGTTACATGCAGCCATGTTTATGTATAGCAAAATGTATGTGAGTTAATATTAAGACTCTTGCAAGGACTGAGGGAAAGAAATGGGCAAAGCAAAGGAGGGAGTCTAGATGTGTTCTGTTTGTGTGTCCTGATGTGAAAACTCAATTATCCAGTGAGAGAAAAGAAAAGTCAAAAAGGAAAAAAGGGGGAGGGAAGGAAGGGAGGGAGGGAGGGGAGAGGAAGGGAAAATAGAAGAAAAGGAGAGAGAGAGAAGGGAGGGAGAAACAGGAAGGAGGAAAAAGAAGAGCGGGAGGGAAAGGAAGCAAAAAAACAAAATAGTCCCAGGAAGTCTAGGATGGACAATATAAAAACATTCACATATAAACTCCTAACATTGAGGACAAACTGAACAGAAGTGTAGCATCCTCACGACTCACATTACTCTGCAGATTATACAGATTCCTTACCTTCCCTCTATAGATAAAGCAATACTAGAGTTTTGAAATAAATATCTGCAACTGAAAGATTGAACAACTACTAAGAACTTATATGAGCCATCTCTAATCAGTTCTTTTGAGACAACTCAACTTTGAGTTTGTATAAAGCAATGGCCTAGGCTGGAAGGAAGGCCCTTAAAAGGAAGATGCAATATGGCTGCCAATACTCATTGGTCAAGCTTGACAGTGCCATATTTAAAGAGGACGCTACCTTTTCTCCATTAATTGATGTACTGAAACGTAATGATGAAGGTGGTGGCTATTTTTTAATTGATTTAATGTTATAATTTTTAATATTTAAATTTAGATGGAATTTTTTGTTATCTTTGGTGCTAAGGTGATAAAAGTGTTTGAGTCCAATAATAATAGACACTAAATGACATCAAATGGGTCTGTCATGGTTACTCTATATATTTCAGTTCAGTCATTCAATTTTAAAAGAAATAAAATAGTTTTGAATATAACACAGGAATTAATAGCATAAACATTTGTTCACAATGTTTGACAGATACTAACTTGTAAAAATTCTACAACAACATGTTAAATAATATTTTTTAAGCTACTTCAAATGCCCAGATAATTCCTGAGCCCACCAAAGCAGTTAAAATATTTTATTCTATTTCTTCAACAGATTAATATAGATAACTTAATGAACAACATAAGCCTCTTACTTAACCTTACCAAACTATATCAGGTCTTATGAAATTAGCTTATCCCCAGCCACAGGTGCTAATCCTTTATATTATAGATAAATTTTCCCTTATAAATACATAAATAAGAGGTTTAAGATAAAGGAGTAAGAAAAGACATTTATAAAATTAAACTCTAAGGTTTTCAGTATCCTGGAATTTTGTTCATATTAAGTTTGCTTTCTAGGGAGGGCAGTTTATTTCTATCTTGAATAGATCTAAAAAGAAAGAGAGGGGAATTTCTATTATTTTAGTACATGACTTCTATTTACCCTCAAATCATCTCAAATCTTATAATTGATAAGAATAGAGAAAATATGCCAAAAGTCAGGGGTGGGAGCTGTCAAATGAGTCAGAACTCAACTGCAGATAACAGAAACCATTCTAGTACCATTTTATCTAGGAATGGATTTAATGCTAAGAATAAAGCTCTTACAAAATTGTTGGAAAGGTCAGGGGAACAGGAAGGATTCCCAAAACACAGCTACAGAATTGTCCTACCAAACATTTTACCTCTGCTGTAACCAAAAAGTTATGCAGAAGATCACAGTACAATAGTCATAATCCAGGGAACAGAAAGATGCCACAAAGACTGTGGCTTCCTGAGCTGAGCTCTCCTCACCTGGCAGGTCTAGCAGGTGCATGTTATATTTCCTGCAGCTGCTCCAAACTGGTAGAATTTAAATGACATGGGGATTTCCAGCCCCAAGTATGAATGGGGAAGGAAGTGTTTAGCCTCACAGCCTCTGCAGCGCAGGAAGTGACATCACCAGGAACTTGGAACAGATGTTGGGAATCAAATCAACATATCTGCCACAAGGGGACAGTTCTATTGCCTTGAACATTCAATGACTCTTCAATGTTTACTAAATTTATAGAAAAATAAAGATCACACCAGGGAATATTGAATTTTATTCTCAAATTCAGTTGGAGATATATATTAATATACATACACATATACACACACACATCTAAGCTTAGCTGTAGTCTTATAGATCCTACAACTAAAGTTTTTATTTGGTTTTTAGGAAGATTAAGAACTAAAGAGTAGAACACAAAAGAGAATTACAGTGGTTAAAGAAATGTTACACTATCGGTCAATATAGAACAATTGAGTATATAGGATATAGAACAAAAGATAAAAAATGACAAAACACAGAACTTCTGAGCATGAAAAGATCACCAAGTCCACTTTGTTAGCCTGCAGCTTGAGTAGAGTTGTTGCAAACTTGGGAGTTAGCGCATTAGAAAATCAGCCTCATCAAAGCCACATATTGGCTTTTTGATCTTGACAAAGTTATTTTACCACTTTTAGCCTTAGACTCACTTTCCAGCCTAATTTTAAAAGGGGAGGGTATAGTGATACCACATTATAACTCTGTTATGAAGTTTAAAGAAGATAATTATAGGGCAGGGCCTGTTGCTCAAAGGAGTAGGGCGCAAGCCTCACATGCCAAAGGTGGCAGGTTCAAACCCAGCCCCAGCCAAAAACCGCAAAAAAAAAAAGAAAATAATTATATATTTTGTGCTTATCATGTCTTCAATTATAGGATATACACTTTATGATTTCTGATATCTACAATAATTTCTTATTTTAACATAAACATATTAAATACATCCATGTAAAAGAATAATCACCACTGCCAGGTGCCTATGGTATCAGTTCATCTAATTTTCATTTCAACTGAGGTGTTTGTTTGGGTTGTAAAATTGAATTGTTTCATGAGATTGCCAATCTTATTGTTCCTAAAAATGATTTAAAAAATATTACATTAGTGTCTAGTTTTGAGGAATAAAAAGGAATGCATAAAAGTTATTTTAAAGCTAGGAGTTGTGGGTATATCCAATTTATATGTAGTGAAGGCCTGTCACAAAGCATTGAACATCTATTTCACAAAACCTTCCAGCTGACTTTCAAGAGATGTTTAATGTCTAAGAATACATAGTTGCATTAAAGAAAAAAATGAAACCACACATTAACTCAATGCCAACACCAAGAAAGCCCAAGAGCTTTCTGATAAGCTTTATTATAATCCTGGAGGTACTCTCAAAAAGGCAGAATTCACAAACACTGATGTCACGGTGTAGTAGTTTACCGCCATTCTGGGCATGACTGCACCTAGCCAAAAATTATTCCGAAAGAATCTTTAGACTATTGATGTTTATATGATCTAGATTCTAACTGTGGTTGCAACAAATTGAAGGGGAAGGAAATGCAAGTGCATTATTGTCGCATTTCATTCCTCCTTTTTCTTCCTTTTATTTTTCTTTATGCCAAAAAACAATGATAAATGACTGGCTATTTAGGAGGTCACAATATGGGAGATGAGCAGTTGTTAATGGTAAATTGACTCCAACATTCCTATTTTTCCAAGTCTTTGGGCTTTTTCCCTTAAATTTTGCCAAGGAATTTTTTTTTTCACTGTTTTTGGCCAGGGCTGGGTTTGAACCCGCCACCTCCGGCATATGGGGCCGGCGCCCTACTCCTTTGAGCCACAGGTGATGCCCTGCCAAGGAATTTTGCCCACTAGCTTCATTAAATGCAGACCACATAGGTGTCAACCAACTAACCAGCAGACAGGGTAGGCCACTCCCAGCTGCTTAAAACAGTACACTTAATTCATAGAAGTAAATTTAGCTTGTTTTAAACTGTGTTTCCCTTTCTTCTCCCCAGTCTAGGACCTCAGAATTCATATTTGCATATATTTTAAAGTCTTGTAAGTTTGTAAAATGTTATAAATGCATGTGGGCATTATCCAATCTGTTAAGATCCTAAATAGAACAAAAGGCAGAAGAAAGACAAATTCACTCTCTGCTTGAGCTGGGATATTCATCTCCTCCTGCAATCAGGCATTAGCACTCCTGGTTCTTAGGCCTTTTGACTTGAACAAAACATAAACCATTAACTCCCTTCATTCTTGGGCCTCTAAGAACTATATCACCATCTTTCCCAGGGCTCTGGCTTGCATATCACAGGGCAGCCTCCATAGTTATGTGAGTCAATCCCTCATAATAAGACTCTAAGCACCTATCGGGTACAATGTACACTATTCAGGTGATGGGATCACCAAAAGCCCAGACTCCACCACCATATGATATATACATGTAATGGAATGCAATTTCACACCTAAATCTATTACAACTTTTTTAAAAAGCAAAGAAAAATGTAAATGAATCCCTTTCTGTGTATCTACATATATCCCATTGGTTCTTTTTCTCTGGAGCAGCCTGACTAATAGAATGGCTTTCTCCATTGTCTTATAATCATGGTGACCATCAAGGTAATAATTAGAAGCCAAGATCCAAAGAATCAGGATAACATGACTTGGATATAACAGAGAGTTGAAAGCAAATCCAAGTAAGGTGGAGCTGGCAGAAGCAGATGCTGTCATTGCCTAAACCCAGGGACAGACGTGGTTTTCCCAGCTGACCATAAAGTCCATTGAGGTGGTATCCCCTGACCTCTTTTCTCCAGCTGAAAAATGTTCCTTATACTTCTCTAACTTTTATCTTCATTGCTAAATATTTTCACTATCAAAGCTACTTTTGGTGTCAACTTATGTCTGATTCAATGCAACTTGTTTTTAAAAATTACCTTGAGCACTCCATGTAAGTTAGAAACTGTGCTAAGCACAGGTGGCGAACAGGACAGGTAAGTCACTAGTCACACACCAGATTCAATCACATCACAAATTGTTTTCTAGACTTTAAAACCCTCTAGGTTATTTTGTTTGACAGCAACTGTTTTGATTTTTTTAGTTTATAATTAAAAAATAAAAATTATTATTCAGCCTCATCTGAAGTTTTCACTTCTCTACCCTTCTGTACTTAAAAGTCGCTTGCAAGTCAGGAGAATCATGCATCTTGATTCTTGGCTCACATTTAAAGAATCAATTTAGTGAAAAAAGAAATAAGATCCCCTCAAAATACAATCAATTCTTGCTATTCATGGTAATTATGTCCTATAAAGTCTTTGTGAACCCTAAATTATCAAATGCTGAACCTTTACTCCTACGGGTTCAATTCAATTCCTGCAAGCCTCTTCACATTTTTGTCAGCCAACTTTGACATAATTTTATTTTGTGTGTTTTAGTTCAGACACCAAGACAACTTTTTAAACATATATTGTTGACTTATTAACATAGAAATCATAGCCAGCATATCTGAACAAAGTTTATCTAGCACACATTTTTTTCTCCATTAGATCTATCACAGTGTTCTTGTACTTAGGAACACTAGATAGTACTTCAGCACTATATGTGGGGGGTCATTTTTAAATTAAATAACCAACAAAACGAAAAAAAAACCATGGCACTAAATAGACCAAGTAAAGGACGCATGTTTATAGTAGGAAAGCTGAATCAGAAGGCAGAGGATTGTTGCCAGAATTTCTGCGTCAGGTTGTTTTAGTCTCAAGGTTGGAAGAATGAAATGAGGGATCATACAGATCACCAAAAGGACAGAGTTTATTGACAGAGAAAGAAATAGATAAGGGAAAGATCATCAGAAACTCCGGCAGCAGGGGGAGTGGAACCCGACTGGGAAGACCCTGTGGGCCTTTTATCTAGGGGTTCATAGACTGCCTGCAAATAGGGTTTGGGAAATGCCTAAAATTGTCACAATGGGCCAGGGGCTGGAAGACAGAAAACAACTAATAAATGTAGGTCCTTACAGTCCCCATCCCGCGGGTGCAGCAAGGTGTATGCTTTCTATTCCAGGGGAAACTGCCCAGAGAAGATACTGATCACGCTGTTTTTCTCAGAGAATGCGGTCTGGAAAAGGCCTGTTTGCCCAGGCCTAGAAAACGGAGTGTCCCTGTCAGCTCTGAACGGGGAACCCTGTATCAGTATCACCTTATTCAGCCTCAGCTGGGAACATGTGCATGGGGAAACTCAAAATTTTCACAATCCTGCACATGGCTATGAATGACTGAAAAAGTACCATGAGTATTGATTTGGAGGTTATAAATAAATTTTAGCAAGTAGGAAAATTAGCAAAAATGGAATCCACAAACAATGAGGATTGACTGTACTTGTCCTAGATGAAAGGAAAATAGAATTCCACCCTGATTTTTAATAAGTTCTTATAAAACCCCGATATAGCTAAAAAATATTTAAGAATTTATTAAGACCACATACTAATAAGGCATTTTAAAGGACAAGAAAAATGTATAGCTAAGAAAATTCAAGCCCCATTCCTCTTCTAATGAATGGCCTAACACACGGTAGCAATCATAAATATTAATTGAATGAATGGAATTGGGAACACTATTCTTTTTGCTCCTTTGCCTACAGAATATGAAGCTAATTTTAAGGCTGGCAGGCTTGCAATGTACAATGAATTCTCATTATATGGGCCCCCAATATTTGTAATTCACATCACCAGGAAAAACCATGTAGGCAGATTTTACATTTAGACTCATTACTAGAAATGCGTTTACAAAATATCATTAATTATAAAGAAGAAAACCTTCAAAAATTATCTAGTAAATATGAGGATAAGTTCCTGAAGATATTTTAGATATTCCTGTTTATGTACCTAAAACGCTTATTCAATTTATTCTGATCTAGGTTCCAAAGAAACAACTTTTTCTAAACCTTTGTTAGTCCAGTTCCTTTGTCTGCGTGAACATTGAAAAAAATAAGACACCATATTTTTCAAAAATGATGATAAAAACTTTCTGCTAATTCAGATTCATTCACTAACCTTGTACCTAGAAAATAAAGGCATTTCCTATATTTTCTCAATGCTCCAACATTAAATGAATCAACGATTTTTCAACATTGGTGAGGTCATTTATCCTCTGCGCTGAGATTGCTTTCTCTTCATCTTTAGCCCATGTTTGGGGTTGAGTTTAGAGGTATCATTGTATCATACTTCTTTTCCTCCTCCTTCTCTGTCTTCCATTCTTTTTCCTTCTTTTTAAATTTAAGATTAGGTCTCAAAGTACATAACCATTTTTAAAATCCTAGGTATATTTCTAGTTTAAAAAGAAAAATCTATAAGTTTCAAATTTAGTAATGTAGGTAGTCTATGGGATTAATTCATACTAATAGAAGCCACCTTCTTTTAATGAACACATATGTGCCATCATAAGAATCCAAATAGGTAGGTAGTATTCTTATCTCTTCACTCTATACATGAAAAAAGGTGAGACTGGCTTAGAAATATTAAGACACTTGCTGTAGGCCTTGGGACCAGGAAGAAGAATTGCCATAGGTGACAGAAGCCATTAATTTAACCATTATGCTATTCTGCCTTGGACGGATGCAGGACATGGGCATTAAAGGAAAGCCTGATCCCAGTGCTTCATTAACATTCCTCCTATGAAAGGGATCATCATGATTTTATCTCCTCTTAAAGTATTACTTACAAGGTTGTTTAAGTCCTTTAAAATATTAAATATTTAATTAGTCCTATTATAGCATCTCCCTGAGGCAAATAGTTAGCCTGTATAATTGTTTTGTTGCTTAAAAAGAAGAGCAAAAGGAAGCTTGAGCATAAATTAACAATAATAAAACAGATCATTACATTTCATGCCCAGAGATTAACGTGGATAACTCCCTTCCAGTAAAATTGTTAGGTGATTATTAAAATCAGTCTTTAGAGATGACCTTAGTCATTATACTTTAACTGGGTGTCCACACAGCCAAAATGACCAGTCAATCTATTAAATATAAGGTTACTATTCTCATCTATTATTTCTCAAAGTATCCACCAAAGACTCCTGCATCTGAATCATTTGGAAGTTTTGTTTAAAATGGAGATTTTAGTATTCACATGAATTATTTTCCTCATTTTTTAGCAAGCATTTCCAAGTGATTCTGGGGTAAAATATCAACCAAATTATTAGAGCTGTATCTTTATTCATACGGGTATATATATTAATGATAATTCATAATAATATATATGAATGATAATATATATATTATCAGTCTGGTCAGGGAATAAAACTGTTATTCATATATATATTATTCTATTATCATTCATATAGATACTATTATACTATACTGATTATACTATTATCATTCATATATATATTATTACTATTGAAATAATAGTTGACAGCTTTATTCCCTGACCAGGCTGTAAGTACTGTGAGAGTTGAGACCATGCTTCATTCAGTCCTTATTCTACTGTTTAGCAAAAAATTGAACAAAACTGGGCTTCCAAACTATTTAATGTTAAATGACTTTGTAAGCCAGTCTTTAATCTCCTTAGCAATACCAGGAAGGAAACTTGAGATTTGCTTCTTTTTTTTTTAAACAGGGTTCAAGACTAACCTATCTGCTCTCAGAAAACCAGTCTCTTCCATTATCTAATCAGAAGAGATTTCCAACAGTTAGAGTTCCACTGAGAAAAATGCTTTTCACAGTGGGATGTCAACATTCTTGCCAATATGCCTTGTATTCTAAAGCCTCCTTGAGCCAATGGAAGACCATTTTATTACTTTATACATCCATCTGAAAATTCAAGCTTATTGATATCTAGCACTTGCCAAAAAGTACATTTCAAACATACCTAACGGAAGAGGGCAGCTCAGACGCTGGGACATTACACATGTAGACAAAGCTTTTGCCATTGTAGTTCTTTGATCATCCAAAAATAGTCTTCTCCATCACATTATTTTCATTCCACCCCAAAATGGTTCCACAAATGTAAATTCAAAGTGATAAACTTAGCATGTATTGAAGAGTGACATAACTCTTAGCATTCATTGAAGAGTGGCATAATTTTCTGTTCATTTTCTTTGTAAAAAATATGGCAATATGTATTATGCTACCCTATAAACTTTTAGACAAAGTGACACCTCGTATATTCCTCTCAGTATTCAGTAGCAGGAAAATGTGTTTCTCTCCAGATGAACATGAATGATTGTACTCATCCCACTTTGAGAATTCTGCAGCCTCTTACATTTCCCTGTTTGACTTCACTGCCTGAAAAATGAAAATTAAATTCAGTTTTCAACTGCATCAACTAATTCATTTCATATGCATGATATAAGCATGTTTTACCTCTTTAAATTTGTTTCTATAATTTTTCTTTTTATCTTGCCTCTTTTAAGGGGGTTTTAACACTAGAAGTCTTCTAATATTTTGAAGAAGTAGACAAGGAAAAAGTCAGTTTTTTGGTTTTTTTTTAAGAATTAAGCAAGCAAAGGTAAGTTTGGAGGGAAATGTGACAAGAAGATTATCTGGATACGTGGTGAGATCAGTTAGAGCAAAATCAATTTTTCTTGTTTTATAACCACTAGGCCATTTAACCTGACAATAATACCACCAAAAGAGATCACCAAGAAATGTCAGAAGCCAGCGTGACACATGTTTTTTGTTAGACTAGCTCAAAGGCAGATGTGAGAACGGAATAGCTGACTGATAATGAATATAAACCTAACTTGTAATTAAGTAAAAATCATAAAGGCCTGGAGACCAAAAGCATCTCCAACGGAATTTTTTTCCTGCCTTGTATTTAACTGCCTGAAACTGTTTTTTAAGAACCATACTTGCAGCCTTAAATTTTAATGTGCGTAGAGAACCATACTCGCAGTCTTAAACGTTCATGTGCATAAAAGTCACCAAGGATCTTCTTAAAATGGAGATTCAATCAGTTTCCCATGGTACCAGGGTCAGGGATTCTGCATTTTGCTTCACTCCCAGATGACACACAGGCAGCTAGTCCAAGACTGCCCTGGAGAAAGATGCCTTTGGAGCTAATCACAACTGCATCAGATCCCGGCTTTACCACAAACCTGTGTGACGTTGACCAAGTCCCTCAAAAGATCAGACTTTGGTTACCTCATCATTTGCCTGGAAATAATATCTCTCTTGCACAATTCTTAGGAGGACTTAAAAAATTCTCAATGTTTTTGACCATGATAAATAAAAACTAAGTAAAATAAAAACCCTGATTCTATCAAATGTATTGAAATGTAAAAGGCAGACGTGTATGTCTGTGTTTATACAGGTGTGCTGTGTAAAGCTACACTTAAACAAGTTTAACGGCTCGGCGCCTGTGGCTCAACGGGCTAAGGCGTCAGCCATGTACACCTGAGCTGGCGGGTTCAAATCCAGCCTGGGCCCGCCAAACAACAATGACGGTTGCAGCCAAAAAATTGCCGGGCATTGTGGCGGGTGCCTGTAGTCCCAGCTACTTGGGAGGCGGAGGCAGGAGACTCGCTTGAGCCCAGAAATTGGAGGTTGCTGTGAGCTGTGATGCCATAGCACTCTATCCAGGGTGATAGCTTGAGGCTCTGTCTCAAAAAAAAATAAAAAAAAAAAAGCAAAAAAAAAAAGTTTAATACCTCTCATACTGATTATAATACATAACAAAAACCTGGGATATTTTTCGAATTTTAATCTAATAACCAAGAATGTCTACATAAGGTAAAATGACCAAGGTGTGGGGAGTAATTGAGAAAGAAGAGCTCTGTATTTGAAAGAAAAAGATAAGCAGCAAAGGCAAGAAATTAAACAGCATTCTCCAACCTACTTTACTTAATCAGCGGCTCAATCCAAATTCTCAACTTTGCAGTCTTAAAAAAAAAAAGGCAGAAGGAAGCAGAAGGAAGCAGAAGAAGGAAGCAGAAGGAGGAAGAAGAAGAAGAAATGTAGTGGGAAACCACCACAAACGGGTCTTGTCACTTCAGGGAATGGGTAAATTAATAACTAAGCAAATTTTAAAATAGTACAAAACCGTATTAATAACTGAGGCAGCTTAATTAGGAAATTTGTTAGTAATGACAAAAAAACTGTTAGAAAAAACAAAATTTTACTGGCTTTTCAATTGATTTTTGATGTCAAGTTGTATTCAGGGTCTGGGACAAAACATAATTTTCTGTTTTGATAAATCAAGCCCTAGCCTAAAGTACACGGAAACCTTAGAGAGTTTCACTCTAATAAGCAGAAATGGTGGTATTTTGCTACACCTAAACTATGATGAAATCTCTGAAACTGCATAGCCAGAAGCAAAGCCCTCAGGGGACTAATATCACTTTAACATTTCCAGTTCACATGCAAATGTTAATTCCACTCTCCGAAGAGAACCACCAAAATGGCATTTATTAAGATTAAAGCTGTATTACTTCAGAATGGGAAATTTATATGTGTGCTTCCTATAAAATGTAAATATTACCAAAGAATGAGTCTCCATTGAGCTCTCTCTACATCTATTCCTTTGCAAAGTTAAATCACACTGGTGAAGCTCTTTCACAAAGGCGGCATAAAATTCTTAAGCAGGTACTTGCTGTTCTGCTGCCAAGGTAGCCACTGAGGTTGTTGAAAATTACGTGTCCCCCTGATGAATGCCCACTCATACAGCAAGCACAGGTCCTGTTAATAAAGGTGGACAAGAAGCATTTCAGAGTTTCAGAGCCTGGAAAAACGGAAAAGCCTCCTGTAAAATGCAACTTCTGATTGGGGTTGTCTTGCCCTTGGATAAAACTTCTTGCCTGGTTAAATCCCTTGAAGAATGTGATTTGCAATGGCTTTTTTCCACCAAAAAAAAAATAAAAGTGTTACATGAAAACCAGAAAATGATACTGCTGTACTTTTCCACAGTTTTTTTCTTTAAAGCAATAGTTGTAGCACGTATTCTGATAAACAACTATATAAGAAAAATAATTTTTTTTCTCTGTATTCTTGCAAGACTTCTGGCTATCAGATATATGGATTTTATCCCCACACCAACAAATCTCCAACTATCCAAACACCAGCTGTTTGGCCTATAATTCAATTCAGTTCTGACACTATCTACTATTGACCTGAAGTTAGCATCAGATCCCACATGTTAAGGGCTCAGTTCCACTAGAGTGCCTTCCACTTCAGGTGTCAACTGCAAGGTCAGGCGACTGGTACTTCTGACCAACTGGCTATAATCAGGAGGTTCACACAATGCCCTTCTCCAGTTTGATAATTTGTTGGAAGGGCTTACAGAACGCAGAGGAACTTGTGGCTTATGTTTACTACTTTATTGTATAATAAAGGACACAATAAAGGGAACAGATGAACAGCCAAATAGGTACACAGGTACCTAGGGTGATTTCCAGAGTGGTCCCAAGGGCAAGAGCTTCTGCCCACATGTAGTTGAAGTGCATCACCCTCCCTCCCAGCACATGAAAGTGCTCACCATCCCAGAAGGTCTCTAAATTTTTTCTTTGAAGGATTATTATGGAGGCTTCATTACATAGGCAGAATTGAGATAGATAGATTTTTTCTTTTGCAGTTGTTTTGGCTGGAGCTGGGTTTGAACCCAGTATATGGGGTCCCAGTATATTGGCCCCGGTATATGGGGCCAGCACCCTACTCCTTTGAGCCACAGGCACCGCCCCCACAATTGATATTTAATCATTCTCTAGCCCTATCTCCCCTCCATGGAGGATACAGGAGTAGAGCTGAAACTTCTAAGCTCCTAATCATGGCTTGGTCTTTCTGGGGAGCAGTCCTGATCAGGGGGCCCACTAAGAGTCACTCCATTAGAACAAAAGATGCTTCTATCACTGTTGGGAACCAGCCCCAAACGACACTATGAGTTCTTTCCCAGTGACTGGCCTTGAAGAGAGGATGAGGGAAAATGAAGAGTCAAGACACAAAGAGAAAGTTTTCTCAAGAGCTGGCCGGTCAGGGACTGTCCACCTTCAAGCATAAGGATCAGCGGCAGCCCCTCGCTCTGGGCTAGCTCTGTTTTTATTACACACACCACTGTTTTAATCATCAATCTAATAGGAGAAGGTACACCCTTGCTTCATGGTTCTCAGTGGGCTTGCATTTGCTAACCAATCTATTTCTTTAACTATGTTAATTAGACTGATTTACCTCTTACCATTATTACTCTAAGTTATTGATGATCTTATCACAAACAGAGCATGGGACAGGGAACAATGTAGTCCAGGAGCAGGATGTCAAAGCAAACCCCAATTATAACCCCAATGAGATCCCAAATCTCAGGGTGGAGATTAAATTCCCAGGAAGCCTTGTGCTCAGACAAGCTGGCACATCTGCCCATACCAAGATGACAGAAGAAAAGAGATATTTTTCTCTGTGTTTTTCCTGAGAGACTTTTTCTCTCTTACCGAGGTTTAGATGCTGGCTTTGTCTCCAGAGAGCTAGCATTTCCTCACTAACTCTCCAATAGCACTAAGTCTCCCAGAGACAGCAGTCCAGGCCGCACCAAGCCTTGTCTCTCAGTGCACAGTGACCTCCAGCCAAGTCGCGCTGGGGGAGAAGTGAAGCTCTGGCAAGACAGTTTGTTTTTTTTTTAATTAAATCAGAGCTGTGTACATTAGTGCAATCATGGGGTACAGTGTGCAGGCTTCATATACAATCTGAAATATTTGCATCCAACTGTTTGACATAACCTTCGTGAGATTTTCTCATTTATTATGTGAAAACATTTGTGTTCTGCATTTAGTAGGTTTAACCTGTCCCTTCTAAGATGCACCATAAGTGTGATCCCACCATTTACCCTCTCTCCACCCACCCTCTCCCTCCCCGTTCCCTCCCTTACCCCTTTCCCCATATTCTTGTGCTATAATTGGGTTATAGCCTTCATATGAAAGCTATAATTTAGCTTCATAGTAGGGCTGTATACATTGGATACATTTTCTTCCATTCTTGAGATACTTTGCTAAGAAGAATGTGTTCCAGCTCCATCCATGTAAATATGAAAGAGGTAAAGTCATCATCTTTCTTTAAGGCTGCATAATATTCCATGGTATACATATACCACAATTGAAATCACA
>CAUYRH010154035.1:0-23975 GCA_963574655.1 Perodicticus potto | reverse complement strand
GTCTTCATACAATAACTAAGAAAATGCCATGAAGGCTATGTTAAACAGTTTGATGAAAACATTTCAGATTGTATATGAAACCAGCACATTGTACCCCTTGATTGCACTAATGTACACAGCTATGATTTAATAAAAAAAAAGAAAACAAACAAATAAAAATCAAAAACTAGAAAGCCAATTGACATTTTGATAGAAATTGCATTGTATCTGAATGATTTGAGAAATATTACTGTCCTAACAATATTAAGGGTTTTTTGTTGTTGTTGTTTTTTTTTTTTGAGACAAAGTCTCATTATATCAACCCTCAGCAGAGTGCAGTGGTGTCACAGCTCACAGCAACCTCAAACTCTTGGGCTTAAGAAATTCTCTTGCTTCAGCCTCCCAAATAGCTGGGACTATAGGTGCCCACCACAACACTGGACTGTTTTTTGGTTGCAGTTGTCATTGTTGTTTAGCAGACCTGGGCTGGGCTTGAATCCGCCAGCTTTGGTGTATGTGGCTAGCGTCCTACTCACTGTGGGCACCGAGCCAATATTAAGTTTTGTGGTACATGAGCATCACATATCTTTCAATTTTTTACGTTTCCATTAATTTATTTGAACACTGTTTTGGGTTTTTTGTTTGTTTGTTTGTTTGTTTGAGACGGAGTCTCAAGCTGTCACCGTGGGTAGAGTGCTGTGGTGTTACAGCCCACAGCAACCTCAAACTCTTGGGCTTTAAACTATCCCGTTGCCTCAGCCTCCCAAGTAGCTGGGACTACAGGTGCCCGCCACAACGCCTGGCTATTTTTTGGTTATAGTTGTCATTGTGGTTTGGCAGGCCCTGGCTCGATTCGAACCTGCCAGCTCTGGTATATGTGGCTAGCGCCTTAGCCACTTGAGCTATAGGCGCCAAGCCTGAACAATGTTTTACAGTTTTTAGAACATAAACTTTTTAATTTATTTTGTCAAATTTATTCCTAAATATTTAACTCCTTATTTTTCTTTTTGAGAGTCTCACTCTGTCACCCTGGGTTGAGTCATGGCATCATTGCTCACAGCAACCTCAAATTCTTGGGCTTAAGCAATCCTTTTTTCCTCAGCCTCCAGAGTAGCTGGGACTACAGGCAGCTGCCACAACAGCCAGGCTGATTTTTCTATTTTTAGCAGAGATGGAGTCTCACTCTTGCTCAGGCTGGTCTTGAACTCCAGAGCTCAGTCAATCCACCCACCTAGGCCTCCAAAAGTGCAAGTGAGCCACCATGCTGGCCATAGTTTACTCTTTGATGATGTTTTAATGTGATCCTTGCTCCTTTCTTTCCCTCCCGTCTTTCCTCCCTCCCTCTCCTTCCTTCCCTCCTTTTATCCTTTCTTTTTTTTTTTTTTTTAATTTAAAATAGGTCTTGCTGTGTTGCCTAGGCTGGATTTCAATTATTGGGTTCAGGAGATCTCCAACCTCAGCCTCTCAGGGATTATTGCTTACTGTAATTTTTGTATTGTATGTTATATGCATATAGAAATACAATTAATTTTTGTATAATGAGTTTGTATCCTACAACCTAGCTAAAAGTTTTTTTAGTTCTAATACTTTTTTGAGATTTGTTAAGATTTTGTTACATAGCAGAGCATGGTGGGAGGCCGAGATGGGTGGATTGCCTGAACTCACAGGTTTGAGACCAGCCTGAGCAAGAGTGAGACCCAGTCTCTAAAAATAGCCAGGCATTATGGCAGGTGCCTGTAGTCCCAGGTACTTGGGAGGCTGAGGCAAGAGAATAAAAGCGAAAACCTCCTTTCTAGTAAAAATAGAAAAAAAAATAAACTGTGAGTTGTGGTTTGTGCCTATAGTTCCAGGTACTCAGGGAGGCTGAGGCTGGAGAATCACTTGAGCCCAGGAGTCTGAGGTTTCTGCGAGCTAGGCTGACACTATGGCAGTCTACCTTGGGCAACAGAGTGAGACTCTGTCTCGAACAAACAAACAAAGAAAAAATTGATATTTTTTTCTTTAATCTACACACTCCTTTGGGGAAGCCCTTGAACCACTTTGGTTTGGAGCTATCTTGATTCACTGTCTGCTCAAATCAACCCTTTGAAATTGTAACATTCCAAAATTTATCTTTTAGCATCTTTGAACATAGAGTGCTTTAACGTTTCCATCTTAAAGGAGGGAAAGGGCCAGGCTGGTGGCTCATGCCTGTAATCCTAGCCTTCTGGGAAACCAACGTAGATGAATTGCCTGAGCTCAGGAGTTCAAGACTAGCCTGAGCAAGAGCAAGATCCCGCTTTTAAAAATAGCTGGGTGTTGGGCGGCGCCTGTGGGTCAGTGAGTAGGGTGCCGGCCCCATATGCCAGAGGTGGCGGGTTCAAACCCAGCCCCAGCCAAAAACTGCAAAAAAAAAAAAAAAAAAAAAAAATAGCTAGGTGTCGTGGAGAGTGCATAATAGTCGTAGTCCCAGCCACTTGGGAGGCTGAGGCAAGAGAATTGCTTGAGCCCAAGAGTTTAAGCTATGATGCCACCACACTCTACTGAGGTTGACAAAGGGACACTGTGTCTCAAAAAAAATTAAATAAATAAGTAAAAAGTAAAAATAAGTAAGAGAGGGAAAAACTTGTTAAAGATCCCTTTTGGGGGATGCTAGGCTTTGACACTCACCTCCTTACCCAAGTAAAGCTAACAAATATAAAGCTAGCCAGTTTAAAACTGGCAAATGCCCTCAGGGTAAAAGAAGTTTACTTTTGGGGTTTTTTTGAAAGACAGGTTGGCTACATGGCCCCTGATAGTGTGCAGTGGCGTCATCATAGCTCACTGCAACCTCAAACTCCTGAACTCAAAGGATCCTCTCATGTAGCTGAGACTACAGGTGCATACCACCATGGCAGGCTAACTTTTCTATTTTTCCTAGATATGGGGTTCTCACTCTTATTCAGGCTGGTTTTGAACTCCTCGCCTCGTGATCCTCCCATCTCAGCCTCCCAGAAGGCTAGGAATATATGCTTGGGTTTGAGTGGTGAGTTTAAGTCAGAGTTTTTCTTTTGACCTGATAATTCTCACTATCCTATAAACTCTTTTGGCTTTTAAGAAAATGGATTTCTTTCTTATTTTTCTCAACATTTTCAGTTGTTCTCAGAAAGAATGTTGGTTTGAATTATTTAGTTTGCTTTACCAGAAGTAAAAATCATTGTTATTTGCAATTCTCTGATTATTAATAAATTTTATAATTTCTTCAAATGCTTTTGAGCTTTTTGGATTTCCTCTTCTATAAAGCAAGATTGAATCCTATAAAGGAAGACATATGCTTAAGTCTATCCTTTGCCTACTTTTCTACTAGGATTCCTGTCTTTTTCTTGTTCATTTACCATTCCTGCCGTATCCTAGATTGACTTTCTTATTGATTTAGACTTTGAATTCTGTTTGTCATCAGCCTATTAACTTTACCCATCCTTTTCTATATGAACAGAAATTCTTAACTTTTTGTAATGAAATGTATCCATATTTTTGCCATGATTTTTACTTTACGTTAAAAAAAAAAAAAAGTGCAGTTTGGGCTCATGGTGTTGCAGGAAGGCAAGACCCCCTGGAGAGAACGAATACCCAAACACCATATTTAAATGAAGAAGGGCTTTAATTTCAGCCAGAGGAGTGGATAGCACAGAGGACTTCAAAATGGTCACACTCGGGGTGGCACCTGCGGCTCAAAGGAGTAGAGCACGGGCTCCATATGCCGGAGGTGGCAGGTTCAAACCCAGCCCTGGCCAAAAACTGCAAAAAAAAAAAAAAAAAATGGCCACACTCCCCTACAGGCTCCTCAGTAGAGTGCTGTGACATCACACAGCTAGCTCACAGCAACCTCCAACTCCTGAGCCTAGGCGATTCTCTTGCCTCAGCCTCCCGAGTAGCAGGGACCACAAGCGCCCACCACATTGCCTAGCCATTTTGTTGTTGTTGTTGCAATTTGGCAGGGGTTGGGTTCGAACCCGCCACCCTCAGTATATGGGACCAGCGCCCCACCCACTGAGCCACAGGCGCCACCCTCAGTCTTCTCCTTTTTAATCCCCAGTCAGAAAGTTCCAGCCCATGGGTACCTTTCTCATTGGTCAGTTTGAATCAAACTGAAAAAATGGGCTCCAGCTTTTACAGAACTGTGGGCTTTCACAGAAGTGGAAGCAAGCATCAGTCTCCAGGTCCCAGGAAGTTAAGTTTTTACAAATTCCTAACAGCTGAGTCACCACAGTGAGGACCTCGCAGGTGTATCCTTAGGGTCTCCTTGAGAAGACCTCTGTCCTCTTAGACCTTAATTTTTCCGGATATCCTCTCTCAATGGCTCACCCTTGTAATTGGCTTGGTGGCTCATACTTGTAATCCCAGTGTTTTGGGATGCCAGGACAAGAAGTGTCCCTTGAGGCCAGGAGTTTGAGAACAACCCGGGCAACATAGATCATAGAAATCTTGTCTCTACAAAAATTTGTTTTTAAATTACACATGTCTATAGTACCAGCTATTCCAGAGGATGAGGCAGGAGGATCCCTTGAGCCAGGAGTTTGTTTGAAGTCACTGTGCCCTATGATAATGCCACTGCACTGTAGCCCAGGCAACAGAGCAAGACACTATCTCAAAAAAAATGTCTTTTAGGGTGGCACCTGTGGCTCAGGGTGTAGGGCGCTGGCTCCATATACCGAGGGTGGCAGATTCAAACCCGGCCTGGCCGAACTACAACAAAAATAGTTGGGGGTTTTGACGGGCGCCTGTAGTCCCAGCTACTTGGGAGGCTGAGGCAAGAGAAACGCCTAAGCCCAGGAGTTGGAGGTTGCTGTGAGCTGTGATGCCACAGCACTCCACCAAGGGCAATAAAGTGAGACTCTGTCTCTACAAAAAATAAATAAATAAATAAGTCTTTTATATTTTTATAACAAAATGTTGTTATATTTTCTTCTAGAAACATAGTTTTATCTTTCACATTTATGTCTTTAATATACCTGGAGCTAATAATTATATGTGACTTCAGATAAGAGAAGTACTTTTGCTTTTATTTATTTATTTATTTATTTATTTATTTATTTATTTATTTATTATTTGAGACAGAGTCTCACTTTGTCACTCTTAGTAGAGCTCCGTGGCATCGTAGATCACAGCAACCTCAAACTCTTGGGCTCAAGTGATTCTCTTGCCTCAGCCACCCAAGTAGTGGGGACTACATGTGCCTGTCAAAACGCCTGGCTATTTTTATTTTTTTATTTTTATTTTTATTTTTATTTTTTTGAGACAGAGCCTCAAGCTGTCACCCTGGATAGAGTGCTGTGGCATCACAGCTCACGGCAACCTCCAATGCCTGGGCTCAAGCGAGTCTCTTGCCTCCGCCTCCCAAGTAGCTGGGACTACAGGTGCCCGCCACAACGCCCGGCCAGTTTTTGGTTGGAGCCGTCATTGTTGTTTGGCGGGCCCGGGCTGGATTCAAACCCACCAGCTCAGGTGTATGTGGCTGGCGCTTTAGCCCGTTGAGCCACAGGCACCAAGCCACGCCTGACTATTTTTAGAAATCAGGTCTTGCTTTGGCTCAGGCTGGTTTCAAACCCATGAGCTCAGGCAATCCACCCGCTTCAGCCTTCCAGAGTGCTAGGATTACAGGTGTGAGCCACCACGCCTGGCCTAGTATTACTTTTATTTTTATTTTATTTTATTTTATTTTATTTTATTTTATTTTATTTTATTTTATTTTATTTTATTTTTTTGAGACAGAGTCTCAGCTGTCACCCTGGGTAGAGTGCTGGGGTATGACAGCTTACAGCAACCTCAGACTCTTGGGCTTAAGTGATTCTCTTGGCTCAACCTCCCAAGTAGCTGGGACTACAGGTGCCTGCCACAATACACAGCTATATTTTTGTTGTTGTTGTAGCTGTCATTGTTGTTTAGCAGGCCTGGGCTGGGTTCAAACCCTCTAGTCCCAGTGTAGTGGCCAGCACCCTAACCACTGAGCTACGGGCGATGAGCCTTTGCTTTTATTTTTATAGTGAGCCTATTTTTCCCAAACTTCCCACTGAATAATCAATTCTTTTCTTTTTTTTTAATTCATTCTTTTCAATTCATTATTGATATCACCTTTATTACATATGAAAGGCTTATGGCAAAACCTGCCCTTTTCCCTTTGTTGGTTCGCTAACAGATCAGTTCACAATTATGGTAGATTAATATGAGAAAGGTAAAAAATAATAAGAGAAAGGTTCCAAATACCATGCACATGGGGGGAATCACAAGAATGATTACCTAAAGTAAGTGATTACCTATGAAAGATAAAACCTAAAGTGTCAGTGATAGAGACTTTTATAGTTGCCTTTTTGAAAAGAGTGGGGGAGAATGTGGAAAGTATACGTGCAGCAAGTGGTTGCTAGCAGGGATGTGTGTAGATGAGTGGAAACAGATTGATTTATATATTAACCTGAGAAACAGGTCTCCTGCTTCTAAACGATCCTGGGGCCAGGTCTAGTAGCACGCATTAAGGAAGTCAGCAGCCCCCTCTGATTCCCAATCAGGCTACTCAGGTTTTATGTAGACAGAGGAAACCTCTCTTCCAATTTTTTCTGATCATAAATGGCCTTTAATTCAAAATATTCTTTATACCAAGGAGTCATATTTTGGGGCAAACTTTTTTTTTTTTTTTTTTTGTAGAGACAGAGTCTCACTTTATTGCCCTCAGTAGAGTGTCGAGGCTTCACATAGCTCACAGCAACCTCCAACACCTGGGCTTACGTGATTCTCTTGCCTCAGCCTCCCGAGTAGCTGGGACCACAGGTGTCCGCCATGATGCCCAGCTATTTTTTTGTTGCAGTTCGGCTGGGACAGGGTTTGAACCTGCCACCCTCGGTATATGGGGCCAGCGCCTTACTGACTGAGCCATAGGTGCCTCCTTGGCGGGGGGGCAAAATTTACTTAGCTTCTTCACATACTTAGTGAATATCAACTTTTTTTTTTTTTTTTTTAGACAGAGTCTCACTCACTTGCCCTGGGTAGAATGTCTTCGCATCATAGCTCACAACAACCTCAAACTGTTGAGCTTAAGTGGTCTTCTTCCCTCAGCCTCCAGAGTAGCTGGGACAATAAGCACCTGCCACTACACCAGCTAGTTTAAACTTTTTTTTTTTTTGAAACAGAGCCTCAAACTGTCACCCTGGATAGAGTGCTGTGGCATCACAGCTCACAGCAACTTCCAATTCCTGGGCTCAAGTGAGTCTCTTGCCTCCGCCTCCCAAGTAGCTAGGACTACAGGCGCCCACCACAATGCCCGGCCAGTTTTTGGTTGCAGCCGTCATTGTTGTTTGGCAGGTCCAGGCCGGATTCGAACTCGCCAGCTCAGGTGTATGTGGCTGGCGCCTTAGCCCATTGAGCCACAGGCGCCGAGCCTAGTTTTAACTTTTTTTTATACGAGACAGAGGCTCACTTTGTCACCCTTAGTGACAAAAGTCTTGCCTCAGCCTCCCTAGTAGCTGGGATTGCAGGCATCTACCACACGTCCAGCTATTTTTCTTTGTTTAGCAGGCCCAGACAAGTTCAAACACACCAGCCCCAGAGCATGTGGCTAGCACCCTAATCACTGAGCTACTGGCTCTCAGCCTAGTTTTTCTATTTTTAGGAGAGAGGGGGTGTCACTCTTCCTTAGGCTAGTCTGGAACTCCTGAGCCTTGGCCTATAAATGTTGTTTTATCCTTAAATTATCTATTATGATTTATTAGTATATTGGGAGTTGGATTAGTTGGCTTTTTTTTTTTTTCAGACAGTCTTATTTTGTCACCCTTGATAGAGTGCTATGACATCATAGCTCACAGCAACTTCAAACTCTTGGGCTCAAGCGAGTCTCTTGCCTCAGCCTCTCTAGTAGCTGGCACTACAGGCACCCACCACAATGCCTGGCTATTTGTTCAAGATGATGTCTCACTCTGGCTCAGGCTGGTCTTGAACCCATGAGATTAGGTAATCCACCTGCCTCAGCCTCCCAAGTGCTAGGATTTCAGACATGAGCCACCATGCCCAGCTCATGACTGGCTATTAGAGACCAGGGTCTCACTCTTGCTGGGACTGGTCTTGAACCCATGAGCTCAGGCCATCCATTGTCCTGAAATTTCCCTATTTCAGTCTCATTTGTGCTCATGGAAGCTTTGTAAAGTACCCTTTCCTGTTGCCAGTTTATAGATGCATAAGGTGAGACAGTCTGTGCTTGCACCAAGCCACGTGGTTCTGGAGTGACACAGTTGGGCTTCCCCAGATCCTCCTAGAGAACACATGGGAGAAGAGGGCAGTGGCTGCCCCACCCTCCCTCCTGTCATTGTGTGCCACACTCTTGGTTATAGTGTCTCTATGTCTCTGCCCTTCAGTTGCTCCTAGCTGGTGTGCTTGGCAGTCCCCCGGCCTGTAGCGTATCTCCCCCTACCCAGTCCTACCTTGCCCAGACTCCTCTACCCTAGAAGCAATGAGATGAGTCCACATGAGCTGCATGCTGGTGGATCCACAGTGTTTATTACCTTTGTATAAAGAAATAACATCAAAAAATGTATATATTTAGTATATCCTAGCACTCTGAGTGGTCAAGGCTAATGGAATGATTAAGCTCAGAAGTTGGAGACCAGCCTGAGAAAGATTGAGAACTCATCTCTTCTAAAAATAGAAAAAACATTAGTGAAGCACTGTGGTCAGCTACTACAGTCCTAGCTACTTAGAAAGCTGAGGTATGAGGATCCCTTGAGTCCAAGAGTTTGAGGTTGCAGTGAGCTAAGATTCCAAGGCACTCAACCCCAGGGCCACAGAGTGACACTCTGTCTCAAAAGAAAAAAATTTTTTTCTTCTCTATATTCTTTAATTTCAAGGTAAACTTAACCACTAGTGGATCTCTGTTCTTCTGTATGATGATTTATTAACAGTTCATCAGTATAGCTCAGTGCCCATTACTCAGTTGTTAGGGCACTGGCCACATGCAACCAGACTAGTGGGTTTGACCCCAGCCAGGGCCTGCTAAACAGCAATGACAACAATAATAAGAAAATAGTCAGGCATTGTGGTAGGCACCTGTAGTCACAGCTACTGGGAGGCAGAGGCAAAAGAATCGCTTAAGCCCAAGAGTTTGAGGTTGCTGTGAGCTATGATGCCATGACACTCTACTGAGGGCAATGTAGTAAGACTCTATCTCAAAAAAAAAATAAATTAAATAAATAAATAAATAAATAAATAAAAGCTCATCAGTAAATTGAGCTCGATGGCTCATGCCTGTAATCCTAGTACTCCAGGAGGCAAAGGCCAGGGGATTGCTTAAACTCAGGAGTTCGAGACCAGCCTAAACAAGAGCAACACCCAGAATCTACTAAAAATAGAAAATTTAGGCCGCCCTCGTAACTCATACCTGCAGTCCAGCTACTCAATAGGCTAAAGTAGGAGGATCACTTGAACCCAGGAGTTTGAGGTTCTGTGAGCTATGCTGATAATATGGCACTCTAGCCTGGGCAGCAGAGTGTGATTCTGTCTCCAAAAACTAAAAAAAAGAAACTAAAATTATATCAGGGTTTTTTATTATTTTACTTATTTGATTTTAACAGAGTGTGACTTTGTTGCCCTTGATAGAGTGCTGTGGTGTCACAGCTCAGAGCATCCTCAAACTCTTGGGCTTAAGCGATTCTCTTGCCTCAGCCTCCCAAAGTAGTTGGGACTACAGGCAACTGCCACAATACCAAACTATTTTTTTATTGTAGTTGTCATTGTTGTTTACCAGGCCCAGACCAGGTTCAAACCCACCTGCCCCAGTGTATGTGGCTGGTGCCCTAACCACTGAGCTACAGGCACCAAGTCATCGTAAGGTTTTTTAAAACTTGGAGTTATTGGAAAGGACAGAGGCAAGATGGCCAATAAGAGCCAGCTTTACACAGAGGCTCCCATCCAGAAGGAGAGTTAAAGGACAGAAGTTTAGCAAGTAAGCTGATGGTTTGGAGCTGAGCCAAGAGAGAAGGTGGAAGAATGCACATCAACCCTGCTGAGGTGAGCTGCGACCCCAAGAAAACAAACAATAGGTACAAAATCCATTGCCAAATGGACAGGAGTCCCCTCCCCCAAGAGAAAGGCTCTCAGTATACTTTCTACATACAAACAAGCAAGCAGAGGTCAGATCCTCTCCAATTTTATCCCACAGAAGAGACCCTCTAAAAACTGGAACTCCTTCCCCAGAGGGGACCCACCAGTGTGCTATGGCACTCTCCTGCCAGGCATAAAACTGTATATATATTCTCCACCTGCAATTTTGAACTCCCAGAACTCCCCTCCACTCTCACCCGAGGTCTGGAAGCCTATCCCCCATGGAATCCAGATTCTTGGGCATTTTCTCTAGAGGTGTGACCAAGGTGTGGGCTGGTCTGTGCTGATTCTGCAGCATGGAAGTAAGGAGATGGTGAACTGAGGAAACCATATAGGAGAGGGAGAGGCAGTGCCCCACAGCACAGACCAGCAGCGGCAGCATGAACAATAGAGCTCACACCCCAGGGGATATTTTGGAAAGACACTCCCTGCCTCTCTGGGAAACCAGAGGAAGTCAGGCATCTTCGCTGGTGGCAGCCACTGGTGGAACAGATCTGGTACAAAATGCAGACCCCATAAGCAAAGGGTTTGCCTGAGGTGGTACCTGCCTGAGTGAAGTGTGGCAGTGGAGACTAGATATGTGGGAACAGAGACAGCATACTCCCAGGATGGGGCTGAGCCAGAAGGACTGCTTTAGTGAGCCTAAGCAGCACCTGGCCCTCAGGGGATCATAACTGAGACAAAAGTGGGGAGAGGCAGAAACCGAGAGCTGAGTATGAGCTCTAACTGCACCCACCCCAACACAGAAAGCAATGGACACAGACACGCTAGCTCTGGGCAGCGGCACAGACCAGGGTTGACTCGCAGTTTCTGTGAACATAAACAGCACCTGGTCCACAGGGGAATATAGCCAGCACAGAAATAATTCTGTCACAATATAAGTGTCAGTAACATCAATCAGGGGCAGGGTTGGAACTGAATGAACCACCACAGCTTCCATTAAGCACCTGAAGTTGTCAGGCCTCAGCTCTCCCTGCTGGATAGTGGCAGAGAACAGCAGTGTAGCCAAAGAGACATAGATCTCCCTGTGACTCAGGCAGGCGCAAACCCCTGGAGCATCTGCTCATTGGAGGGAACTGGGTCACAGCCCTGCAGGGTTACAAGTGACTGGGTGTGACAGAAGTGTAAGGTGGACAAGGAGGCATCAACCTTCCCAATGTGATTCATTTGCTGGGTAGGTCCTTCTGACCTCACGGAGCGCTGGAGGAAGTCATACTCAAGCTGCCAGCAGACCCCTACTATCTAGTGGCTCGAGACATTTTGGACTCTCCCACCTGAGACCGGTGCTGACTGGGACAATTTATTTGGACCTCTTGAACTGGGTCAGTCACCTGAGGACTATCCAAAGTGGTACCCTGGGTGTGTGGTTGTGGAAAGGTTTGATTTTCCTTTTCCAGTTGTTGCCTGTGGGGGGGGGGTGACTTAATTACTGGTATTTCTCCACAGCTGAGACTTCAACCCAGAGTAACTCATTCACTAGGATAGGACAGAGAACAGCTGAAAACAAGACAAAGCCACTTAGCCCCACCACACCAAGCAGGTCCCCGTGTCTCAGGCTGGAGCATTGTACAGGACCTTTGCAAAGCTGTAGGGGAAAAGGTACAGACACCAGTCCCAGGTCTTGGGCAAAGGGTTGGTTAATCACTACTCCAGGAGCCCCCAACCGAACTTCACATTATCTGCACATCTAGCCAAATGGTGTAAAATAATCACGGGGCAGAATCAGTGGAAATGCTCTGGGAACATGAAAACTCAGAGTAGATCAACTACCCCAAGGAACAACATGGTGGACACAACTGAAGATCCATTCATAAACAAATGACTGAGATACCAGTTCGAATTAAGAATTTGGATTGCAAATAAGATTAATAGAATGGAGGTAAAGTTGGAATTAGAAATTCAAGGAACATTTCAAAAGTTGTCTCAAAAATTCAATGAATTCAAAGACAAAATCACCAAAGATTTTGGCACATTGAGACTACTTGTAGCCCTCAAAGATCTGAGAAATACAGGAGAACCTCTCAATAACAGAATGGAGAAGGCAGAAGAAAGGATTTCTGACATTGGAGACAAAGTTTTTGAATGCTCCCAAATGCTCAAAGAGGAAGAGAAGTGAAGAGCAAAAATGGATCATTCTCTCAGAGAGCTCTAGGATAATTCAAAGAAAACTAATATTCACCTTACAGGAATCCCTGAAGGCAAAGAGGTGGCTTCGAAAGGCACAGATGCCGTATTTCATGACATAATGAAGGAGGACTTCCCAGACATTCCAAGAGACTCTGAAATTCAGATAGCAGACAGTTTCAGAACCCCAAGATGACTCAACTAAATAAAACATCTCCTAGACACATTGTAATTAACTTGGCCAAAGTTAAAATGAAAGAGAAAATTCTGCAAGCAGCCAGAGGTAGGAAAACCATAATCTAAAAGGGGAAGAATATTAGATTGACTGCAGATGTCTTTGCTGAAACCTTTCAAGCTAGAAGAGGGTGGTCATCGACTTTTAATCTCCTAAAACAAAATAACTTTCAACCCAGGATCCTATATCCAGCGAAACTGAGTTTCATTTATGATGGAGAAATTAAATAGTTTAATGAAATTCACATGTTGAAGAAATTTGCCATAACTAAACCAGTTCTCCAGGATATTCTCAGACCCATCCTCCATAATGACTAGTGCAATCCTCCACCACAAAAGTAAACTCACTCAGAAATATTTGATCAAAGTCCACCTTGCACAGTAGTGAAAATATTTAAAATGGAATCATAAAAAACCTCGAATAGCCAACACATTACTCAGAAATAAAAACAAAGCAGGAGGAATCCCACTACCAGACCTCAGACTATACTGTAAATCAATAGTGATCAAAACAGCATGGTACCAGCACAAAAACAGAGAGGTAGGTGTATGGAACAGTATAGAGAACCAAGAGATGAACCTAGCTAATTACTATTATTTGATCTTTGACAAGCCAATTAAAAACTTTCAGTGGGAAAAATATTCAATATTTAACAAATAGTGCTGGGTGAACTGGCTGGCGACCTGTAGAAGATTAAAACTGGACCCACACCTTTCACCATTAACTAAGATAGATAGACACTCACTGGATTAAGGATTTAAATTTAAAGCATGAAACTATAAAAATACTAGAAGAAAGTGCAAGGAAAATACTTGAAGAAATCGACTTGGGTAAATATTTCATGAGGAAGACCCCTCCACCCCAGACAATTGAAGCAACACCAAAAATACATTACTGATACCTGATCAAACCAAGAAGCTTCTGCACAGGCAAGAACATAGTAAGTAAAACAAGCAGACAGCCCTCAAAATGGGAGAAGATATTGGCAGGTTATGTCTCCAACAATGGTTTAATAACCAGAATCCACAGAGAACTCAAACGTATTAGCAAGAAAAGAACAAGTGATCCCATCTCAGGGTGGGTAAAGGACGTGAAGAGAAACTTCTCCAAAGTAGACAGGTGCACAGCCTACAGACACATGAAAAAATGTTCATCATCCTTAATCATCAGAGAAATGCAAATCGAAACTACTTTGAGATATCATCTAACTCCAGTAAGAGTAGCCCACATCACAAAATTCCAAGACCAGAGATGTTTGCAAGGATGTGGAGAAAAGAGAACACTTCTATACTGCTGGTGGGAATGCAAACTAATACATTCCTTTTGGAAAGATGTTTGGAGAACACTTACGGATCTAAAAATAGACCTGCTGTTTGATCCAATAATTCCTCAATGAGGTATATATCCAGAAGGCCAAAAATCACATTATAACAAAGACATTTGTACCAGCATGTTTATTGCACCTCAATTCATAATTGCTAAGTCATGGAAGAAGCCCAAGTACCCATTGATCCACGAATGGATTAATAAATTGTGGTATATGTACACCATGGAATATTATGCAGCCTTAAAGAAAGATGGAGACTTTACCACTTTCATTCTTACATGGATGGAGCTGGAACATATTCTTCTTAGCAAAGTATCTCAAGAATGGAAGAAAAAGTATCCAATGTACTCAGCCCTACTATGAAACCAATTTTTAGCTTTCATGTGAAAATATAACCCAATTATAGCCCAAGAATATGGGGAAAGGGGAGAAGGAGAGGAGCAGAGGGGAGGATGGGTGGAGGGAGGGCAATCGGTGGGACCACACCTATGGTGCATCTTACAATGGTACACGTGAAACTTACTAAATGTTTAATATAAATGTCTTAACTCAATAACTAGGAAAATGCCGTGAAGACTACATTAACCAGTTTGGTGAAAATATTTCCAATTGTATATAAAACTAGCACATTGTACCCCATGCATTGATGTACACAGCTATGATTTAATAAAAAAAATTTTGGAATTATTATTTATTATTTAAATTGCATTGGCTTCATAGATAACTTTGTGAGATTTAAAAACATCTTCAAAATTTTAGGTCATCCATTCTAAAATCATTAAATGTCTCTCCATCTATACAGTGTATATTCTGTGACATTTATTAGTGTTTCAAAATCTTTATAGATGTATTTATTTTTGGAAAAGGGTTTTTTTGTGGGGGGGTTGTTTGTTTAAGACAAAGTCTCAAGCTTTTGCCCTGGGTGGAGTGCCATGGTGTCATAGATCATAGAAGCTTCCAAATTAGGCTCAAGCGATCCTCTTGCCTCAATTTTTATTTTCTTTCTTTTCTTTTGAGGTAGAGTCTCATTATGTTGAACCCTCAGTAGAGTGCTATGGTGTCACAACTCACAGCCACCTAAAACTCTTGGGCTTAAGTGATTTTCCTGCCTCAGCCTCTCAAGCAGATGGGACCACAGGTGCCTGCCACAATGCCTGGCTATTTTTTGTTGCAGTTGTCATTGTTTAGCTGGCCTAGGCAAGGTTTGAACTCGCCAACCTCGGTGTATGTAGTCGGTGCTGCAACCACCGTGCTACAGGTGCTGAGCCATTGCCTCAATTTTCCTATTGTTAGTAGAGTCTCGATTTTGCTCAGGTTGGTCTCGAACTAATGACTTAAAGTAATCCACTCACCTTGGCCTCCTAGAGTGCTAAGATTACAGGCGTGAGCCACCATGCCCAGCCTTATTTTTTTCTTTTCTTTTTTTCTTTTTTTTTTTTTGAAACAGAGTCCCACTCTGTCACAATAGCTTGAGTGCCCTGTTGTCATAGCTAACAACAACTTCAAACTCATTGGTTCAATTGATTTTCCTACTTCAGCCTCCCAAGTAGCAGGGACTACAGGGGCCCCTCACAAGGCCCTGATAATTTTTATATTTTAGTGTTGCAGGAAAAGAAGCCCCAGTAGAGAGAATGAACCCCAAACAACATATTTAAGATGAAGAAGGCTTTTATTCAGCTGGCAGAGCAAATGGTATAGAAGAATTCAAAATGGCTGTGCCCTCCAACTGGCTTGGTCTTTCCCTTTTTATCTCAATTCAAAAAGTTTCAACTCATGGATACATTTCTCACTGGTTAGTTTAAATGAAGCTGGAGAATCTGCTCCAGCCTCCTCATAACTACAGGAGGTGGAAATTTCCAGGTCCCGAGAAGTGAAGTCCATAAATTCCTAACAGCTGAATCACCATGGGGAGGACCCCACGGGTGTTTCTTTGTGGTCTCCTAGAGATGATCTCTGTTCTCCTAAACTTTACCCTTCATGAATATCCTCTCTCAGAGGAGGTGTATCTCTTCTCAAGTTGGTCTGAAACTCCTGAGCTCAAATGATCCTCCCTCCTTGGCCTCCCATAGTGATAGGATTATAGGCCTGAGCCATCATACCCCATCTAATTGTGGAAAAGTTTATTCCTAGATATTTTAGGTTTTGATTGACACTCCAAGAAGAGTACATAAGCCAACAATCTCAAAATGGTCAAGGTTTATTAAGCCTTGATTAAAAATAAAAATAAGCCTCCAGAAAAATAAGCCACAGAAGCACTTTGCTGAAGAGGTTTTAAGAAGTGTTTTTACTTATTCATTTACTTAAAGGGAGGTGGGGATGGGTAGAGGGGCAGGAAGGTGGTAAGAGTTACATTCTAGGGAGAATTTTCTTGGAGACCAGGAAATCTACATTTTACATAAGATAAAGGAAAGCTCTGAAAAAGAAAAAGAAATAAAGAAAGAATCACTCATGCAGATGTCACTGGGAAGGTGCATAATGACTGATCTCTAGTCTCTTCAGTCTTCATCAGGGAACCAACATTTTAGCTTTTAGTAGTTAGATTTAGATAACAGACCAAAAGCTGCAAATGGTTTATTCTTTTATATGGGAGGCCAGTAAAGAATTTTATTACGAATGATCCTCAGTTCTTTGTACTGTAGACGCCAAGACATTTTACCTTTCTGTGTCAATCTGGATGCTGCATAGTAAGACCTATTGGTTTTGAAGAGGGTGTTGCCTGATTTTATCCCACATTTTATCCTCCCTTTGGCAAAAAAGGTTGGGGACAGAAGCACTGAGATTTTTGTTTCCCTTTACTTGGTGATGTAGTAAATAGTATCATTTTTTTTTTTTTATCATGTTCTATTTAAAAATTTTTGTCTTTGGCTCGGCACCTGTAGCACGGTGGTTACAGCGCCAGCCACATACACTGAGGCTGGTGGGTTCAAACCTAGCCCAGGCCAGCTAAAATAACAATGACAACTGCAACAAAGAAAATAGCTGGGAGTTGTGTTGGGTGTCTGTAGTCCTAGGTACTTGGGAGGCAAGAGAATTGCTTAAGCCCAAGAGTTTCACATTGCTGTAAGCAGTGATGCTACCAAGGGTAGCTCTCCACCAAGAGTGATATAGTGAGATTCTGTCTCCAAAAAGAAAAAAAAATTGCTTTATCAACATCAGGTGCACAAAATGAAATTAATCATAATCATTGACAGGTAAGGATTTCTTTCTTCACTTGTTATAAGCCAACAGCTCCCCACAAGACCCGAGTCTGTCTCAGCCTGTCTCAGCCTTGGTCCCCGCACATCTCAACCCCACCCCTTGAGTTAACTCCGAGAACAGGTTTCAGAATAAAACAATGAAGTTCTCTGAGTTCCCTTGACTCCCTAGCCATGGGTAAAACAATGGTGAAAACTTACTCAAGCAGAGTTTACCAGGTTACTGAGTTTCCCAAGCTACTGAACTTTCCAAGCTGTCCCCATGCCAACCAAGCCACCACAAAGCAACCCCTTGAACTCAGCCCCCCAGCTAACTGCCACGTTTTGCTCCTGTTTTTGTTTGGCTTGCCACATAGCAAAAAAAAAAGGGTATAAAAGCCTGCCTGCTTTTCTCTTCAGGGCCGTTTGCCTTCCTAGCAGTGGCCCCCTGTGCAGGTGTAATAAATCACCACCTGATTTATATCTGAAGTGGAGTCCGAGTTTTTCTTACAGGTGGCTGTGGGTACAACATTGAGTACAACAATTCTGGAGGCCCCAGCGGGATTGCCACCCCAGACCCCCTCCTAGGCCCATGACCACCTGAGAACTCCAGGGGAAGGCCTTGGAGAAGACGTTCCTCTGCCCCAGAGTCCTCGGATGTGTGGAGTCAGGGAATAGGTTTCCAGAAACTTCTGAAACTGGTTATAAAGCAACAACACCCGGGTAAGTCAGTCTGGTCTCTCAAGAGTTTGGAGGGGGAAACTGGGCCGGCTGGATGCAGCCATATGGTCAGTTCCCCAGGAGGGGGAAGATGTTTCTGCATCTCTGGTGGGACTTCGGTCTTGGAGGTCTTGGGGGGCTCACATGGTGAGCCTCCAGTTTCTGGTGAGACTTTGGTTCCAGATCTTGAGGGGAGTCTCACAAGAGTGATCCTGAGGTTTCTGAGTGAATAAATAAATGTGTGTGAAATTTGTCAGTCTTTTCATGCCGGTCTGCTAGTTTCTCTTCTTTAGACTCACAGAGTGTGGGTCTGTTGGTCTCTTCTCTTCTTAGGACTCACAGAGAGTGGGTCTTCAATTTGTTTGACTGGTGTGTGTAAGTTGTTTGTCAATTTTGTGTTTGCTGGTTCCAATAGTTTGTCAAAATTCCTTTCAAAGATTGGTCAATTCCATGTTTGGATGTCAACATCTCTGTTTTCTTACTGTCTGTCAAGGTGTCACTGTACAATTTGTTTTATAACCCCCTGCATATAAAACCCTCAAGAGATTCCAACAATTAAAGAGTTACTACAAAGTTTAGTAAAACTGTTCCTCCCTTTGACTACAAAAAACTGTGGGTGCTATGTTACAAATAGTCTTTAGAAAAAACTCCAGGGGAGAGCCAAAGAGACAGGAACTTTGGACAGGGAGCCTCAGCCCTACTGGCCAGTCTGGGGCTCTCAGAAATGTGTGTTCACACCTGTCACCAGAAATATCATTAAAAATGAAAGCAGATGTCCAATCAACCCCTGGAGTGTTAGATCACCAACAGGCCTGTTAAAAACTATATGAGAAGGTATTCTGTTTCTGGTTTTGAAAATATAAGAGTGTGAGAGTAAATGTGAGCTTTTAGACATTGTTTATGTCAGGCCTGTGTCTGCCATGTCATTTTATATCATTTGTTCAGTGTTTGTTAGAAGATTAATCTCAGCCTGAAACAGTCTTATATTAAACTGAAAAGGAAAGAAAACAAATATAAAAGAGTTTTAAAAAATTCCCTAGAACTCAGCATTCTATGCCTTGAGACACCTGAGTTCTGTTCTTGTCAGAAATTAAAGGTTTCTTCCTCTATATTGTTAGTATAAATATCTGTCTGTTTTAATTCACTGTTTTCCTGCAACATTCTAGTTCCCTGATGGGAGTGCTCCCCAGCACCCTGACTGACGCCATTCCCTAAGAGGCCTCCCATACTAATTACACGGAAAGGAGGCCCCCAGCTGGGTGACAGGAAGGTCCCACAGTAGTCCTCTGTGACAAAGGTTAAGAAAGTGTAAAATATTTGTGAAATATTTGTGCAGGTTAAATAAAACTTATGAAGAAGTTTTCATGTGATCCAGTTAACTATGCATTTCCCTTAAAATCTTTTAACTTGTAATCTTGTGTAGACAAATGTTTTAAGCCTTTGATATTTGACAAAACTTCCAAAGTCAAAACTTTAAATTTGGAGCTTGGCACCTGTAGCATGGTGGTTGTGGCATTGAGGACCTGCACCAAAAGTACAACTCTGAATTTAGTCTATTTGAAATATTAAAACCACTGAAAACCTGAGGAAAACAAGTTAAAGTTATTTGACTTGTTAAAAATGTATAATAAACATTTTCAAATATGAAAGGAATTAATTTTTTATGAAGTATGGTTATATGTATGTTCCAATATTATAAAACATTAGTCTGTCGTAAAGTATAAAATATTGGTCTGTCTTAATTTATATTATCAGTAATAATTTTAATTCTTCTAAAAAAGGAAAAAATATTAAAAGAGACTAACAAATTCTCTCAAATTCAAATTCCTAATGTCTTAAGAAATTGAGTACCTTTGGACTAACAACATACTTTTAGAACTTTCGTTGGAAAAATACAACATGTCTATTGCTAACCTAACTTCAAACAGAACAGAAATCAGATACGTGGAACTAAGTTGATTTGTTATACTTTTTGTTTGAAATATTGCTGATTCTTTCTGTATTTTGTTTTCCAGAAGTCAAGAAAACCATTTTTTATATTTTGAGCTATTTATAGCTTTTCAAGCAATGTATGTACTTAAGAGCAGAATTTGAAATATGTATTTTTTCTCTCTCTTTAATTTCTCCAGAATTTGAAGGCCATTCGTAAGTATTCTTAATTTCTGACAATGCAACTGTTTGAATAAGTTCAATAAGAATCTGTTTTGTTCTATAGGACATGATGAAGGCACTGGTTATTTTACCAAGGCTATAACTGGAATAGAATTTCCAGAAGTATCCAGACTGAATTAGGAATTAAGGTTGACTTTGTAAGTCCAATGGAAAAAAAGAAAAAGCCCTTTGGAAAACTGGCAAGATACCTGTCAGTAACATTTCCTGATCTGTGGTAAGTAATGAAGGTCGCTTGTTGATGGGTCCAGTAATTGAAATGTGCTGGGGGACCTCAGGAGAAGAGGAATTTACCCAATGTATACAGGGTTATCTAATGGCAGAGATGAAACCTGGGCTCATGAAAGGCTTTCAAGAAAGTCCAGCTTGAGATTCCTTATAAAAAGTTTCAGCAAAGCCAATTTTAAAGGAAAGAGCCTAGATGGCTGATAATTAATTATTCTTACTACACTTTATGAAAATAATCAGACCCAGTATACCAAAGTTACAGTTTATTTGGCACTAAGTTAGTTCTACTATACTTTGTCTTTAATAAAGAGAAAAGTTAGAGAGAGAGAAAAATGGTTCTAAGAGAAAAAAGGCTGTAACCCACCTGTATTAAATCCTGGCCTTGTCTGTAATGTCAACTCATAAAATGAGACATAACTGTTTACTAAGCTAATCTGTTAAATGAAACTAAGAGACTGGTCAAAGAGTATAGAATTATATACAGTAGTTATATCTACTCTGAAGCCTTAAGACTCAATAAAAATCACCTGTTAGCTACACTAGGAAAACTTGTGTAGTTTTAAATGTTATCTGCTGAATCTAAGTATTACCCAGAGAAATCATCCCATGCTTTAGGTTGCTGCTTTGACTTAAGTTTAGCAGTAAGCTGGCCTTCATGCCAGAAAAATGCAAACAATAACTAAAACTTTGAATATCACACCTGAAAACTATATGTAACTTATAGACCTCAAAAATTAGATAAAGTAAAGTACATAAACAGAACCATGAAAGCAGAGGTTAATAAACTGTGCCTGGGAGCAAAGCTTGATTGAATGTGGGCCTTGCCACTGATGTTGCTCGAGGAGGCCTCTGTCAATCCACAGCAATTTAGCAAGAACTCCTGAAAAAAACCTGGAAAAGACTGAACTGAATAGACAAAACCCTAGAAAGAGTAGCAAAAATTTCCACTGGGAGCTCGGTGCCTGTGGCTCAATGGGCTAAGGCGCCAGCCACATACACCTGAGCTGGTGGGTTCGAATCCAGCCCGGGCCCGTCAAACAACAATGACAATTGCAACCAAAAATGGCTGGGCATTGTGACAGGTGCATGTAGTCCCAGCTACTTGGGAGGTGGAGGCAGGAGACTAACTCGAGCCCAGGAATTGGAGGTTGCTGTGAGCTGTGATGCCACAGCACTCTATCCAGGGTGACAGCTTGAGGCTCTGTCTCAAAAAAAAAAAAATTCCATTGGGATATTTAACTGTGTTCTGTTTAGTCTTTTGTATCTGTACATAACTGTGTTCTGTTTAGTATTTTGTATCTGTACATAACTGTGTTCTATTTAGTCTTTTGTATCTGTACATCCTTTCTCTCTGAAAGATCAAGGAGACCGAGTCTAGGTCTAAAATCAGAATCTGGTCCCCCTGAAACCAAAGTAGAAAGGACTTTCCACCTTCATCTTGACCACACCTACAGCAGTGAAAGTAAAAAGAATCCTCACCTAGAGTCATCACAGCTGGCTGAACAAGTCTTCACTGCCCCTTAAAAAGTAAAAGTAACTTTTAAGACAATCAACATGCTCTGCTCCGGCCACATACTGGGTGCTGGCTGGTCAATGCATGGCTGAAGTCTGAGGAAACTCCTCTAGGGACTTGTCTTAATTGAACTTTTAGACTTTGGGAAAAGGGGGAAATGTCACAGGGAAAAGTAAAAACTCATGTGTATATTAGCCCACCACCATGGTACTATTAAGGCCTGAGTAGAGAACTCAAAGAAAGTCACAGTCCCTAAAACTTCAGTGCTAAAATATCGGCACCTGAAACAAGCTGATATTGAGATATTGATATTGAGGTATAATTAATCTGGTGATCCCACTACAGTTTTAATGGAAAAAAGAGCCTGATCAACTCCTTGGACATTAAATCGCCAGCAAGTCTGTTAAAAAGTGTATGAGAGTGTATGGGTGTGGTTTGACTAAGAAAAGTTAGACCTCCCTTCACAGGGTCTAAGAGTGTAATTCTTGCTTGGCCATGTGAAATTTAGAGGAAATTAAAAAAGACATTAAAAAGAAGGTTGCCGTACTGGGTCTCAGGAATTTAAATTGAGAGTCACAGGGGCCACAGATCAGTAATAAAATGGCATTTTGTTAAACAGAGAAACATGCAGAGGGAGTGGAGAGTGCCAGAGCTATTAGCAGAAAGGCCGTGCCTTAGTGTTGCCGTTCAGGCAATCCAGTGAGCTCTGGATATCCCTTGAAATTTGGGGGAGAGAATACAAATCTCGTACTAGATGGGGCTGTATCCATAAAGTGAAAAGCCTCTGGAAGGGGGGAGGAGGCCCAAGTAAAAAGTTTCCTTTTTCTAGGGGTAGATAATTAGCCCTGAGAGAAAAATACCTTTAATGAATGCAGCCCCTCACATTGATTAAATCTTGCTGCAGTTTTTGTCTGGAGAGATTAGAGTGTGTGCTCCTTAGTCAGGGTAGATCCATCCAAAACGTTTAAAACTGCCCTGTTCATAACCTTGCTGGGACTGAGAGGGTTTGTACCTAAAAGTGAAAGTCTAATGTCTGAGCTCACCTGAGCCTGAAAAATGGGAATTCCCTGTCCAGCCCTGAATGGAAAAGTTAATGGTATTTCATACCCACTATCAACCCCTCTCCAGTAACGCAGATGAATCAAGGATTTGATTCTCAAAAATACCAGTGGGGAATGTTATAAGCCAACAGCTCCCCAAAAGACCTGAGTCTGTCTCAGCCTGTCTCAGCCTTGGTCTCTGCACATCACCCCCCCTCCTTGAGTTAACTCTGAGAACAGGTTTCAGAATAAAACAATGAAGTTCTCTGAGTTCCCTTGACTCCCTAGCCATGGGTAAAACAATGGTAAAAACTTACTCAAGCAGAGTTTACCAGGTTACTGAGTTTCCCAAGCTACTGAACTTTCCAAGCTGTCCCCATGCCAACCAAGCCACCACAAAGCAACCCCTTGAACCCCACCCCCCAGCTAACTGCCACGTTTTGCTTCTGTTTTTGCTTGGTTTGCCACATAGCAAAAAAAAAAGGGTATAAAAGCCTGCCTGCTTTTCTTTTCAGGGCCGTTTGCCTTCCTAGCAGTGGCCCCCTGTGCAGGTGTAATAAATCACCACCTGATTTATACCTGAAGTGGAGTCCGAGTTTTTCTTACAGGAGGCTGTGGGTACAACATTGAGTACAACACATTCTCCATTCTCACTGCTTCACTTAAGTATTAAAAAATTTTAGGTAGGCCAGGTGCAGTGGCTCATGCCAGTAATCCTATCATTCTGGGAGGCCAAGGCAGGTGGATTGCTTGAGCTCAGGAGTTCATGACCAGCCTGAACAAGAGCAAGACCCCATCTTTAAAAAAACAAAAAATAATGGCCAGGCACTGTGGCTCATGCCTGTAATCCTAGCACTCTGGGAGGCTAAGGCAAGTGGATTGCCTGAGCTCACGAGTTTGAGACCAGCCTGAGCCGGATTGTGACCTCTTCTCTAAGAATAGCTAGACATTTTGTCATGCACCTTTAGTCCCAACTACTAGGGAGGCTGAGGCAAGAGAATCACTTAAGCTGAAGAGTTTGAGGTTGCTATGAGCTATGATGCCACAGCACTCTACCGAGGGCAAGAAAGTGAGACCGTGTCCAAAAAAAAAAAATTAACACCTGTAATACTAACCTTCTGGGAGGCTTAAGCTGTGGATTATTTGAGCTCAGGAATTCAAGAGCACTGCTTTGTATGTTTTAATTCATAATCCTTCTGGGATTGTGTTTTGTGTATAATAAGAAGTAGAAACCATTCCCACTTAGATCAGGAACCAGGCAAGGATGCCCATTATCTCCATTGCTCTTCAACATTGTAATGGAAGTTTTAGCCATTGCAATTAGGGAAGAAAAGGCAATAAAGGGTATCCACATAGGAGCAGAAGAGAT
>CAUYRH010154034.1:0-42385 GCA_963574655.1 Perodicticus potto | reverse complement strand
CATCACAGCTCACAGCAACCTCCAATTCCTGGGCTCAAGCGAGTCTCTTGCCTCTGCCTCCCAAGTAGCTGGGACTACAGGTGCCCACCACAATGCCCGGCCATTTTTTGGTTGCAGCCGTCATTGTTGTTTGGCGGGCCCAGGCTGGATTCGAACCTGCCAGTTCAGGTGTACGTGGCTGGCGCCTTAGCCCGTTGAGCCACAGGCACCGAGCCAGCAATAAGTAATAATTGAGGAGACATGCATTGTGTAATTTAAATAATTAATTATTGAAAACATTTCTGTACTATGTGAAATAGTTCATCTTATAGAATTGGAAACAAGGCTAGTTCTTACATTTAGTATAAATCTTTGGTCTTAGGAGAACTACATAAACTCTCTGTACACTGGGGACTAGGTTTCCGCAATTCCCATCCTCCACAGCATAGTACAATAACCTGAGGGAACTTTACACAGGTTGTGCCTTTACAATCAAATCATAATCATAAACCAGGAGATCCATGCATCCGAATTATTTAAAGCCTCTCCCCTCCGATGATTCCAATGTGCTGCCAAGTTGAGAATCACACGTTCTGATTGTAAATTCAGGTCCCTTTCAAGGTTTAACAACAAAATAAAACAAAACTATGAGCATATTCCTCACTTTGAAAGAAACAGTTATGTCTACCAATAAAATTTGGTTTTGTCTGTTGTAAATGCAACACAAATTTTTTCTGGAATGTCATCAAATGTTAAGGCTGTATTTGTGATGTCTGCCTTAAAAGTCAGCCTCCGTGGTGTGTGGGGTGAGGGGTGAGAATCTGTGGAATATCTGAAAAGAGATATACCTGTTATTCTGTGGATGCAAGTAGTGAGAGCCATTAATATATGTGCACATGTTTCTCTAATGCAGTATCCATGCATGATTGCATTTACGCTTAAAAGTTCTATTATAATATTTTAGAGGGGCCTGGAAAGATTCTTAAAAAAAAAAAAAACACGCATTTCCAACACAAAAACTTCATTTGTTTCCTTACTATAGGGTAGTAATATGCATCCTAGGAGAAAACATCCTATCATTTTCTAGTAGGGTGTGTGTGTGTACGCGCTTGTTTGTCATCTGGGTAGGAGAGAATGGACTGCATTTCCAAAGAGGTGTGTGAAGATCTCCAGTTAAGGTTTTGAATATTCATGGTGTGGGACATCAAGCCACAGTGCCAGAGCCTCAGGCCCATACCAGTAGGTTCCTTTATTAAAATTTCACAGACTTGTCACTGAAGGTGATTGCTCATCTCCCAGAGCAGCTGGAGATAACCTAATTCTCAAAAATCTGGAAAATGTATATTCTCTGTGGGATCCTATATTATTACCCTTCCCAATAATTATAACCATTTCTTGAAGGCAATATGAGTTACCTTTTAAACTATTTTTTGTTATATTTTTATATTTTCTTTGGGTGCAAATTTCTCTCTCCCTCTCTCTTTTTTTTTTTTTTTTTTTTTTGGAGGCCAGATTTTTGGCTCTTTCACCCAGGCTAGAGCACAGTGATGTCCTCATAGCTCACTGCAACCTCAAACTTCTGGACTCAAGTGATCTTCCTGCCTCAGCTTCCTTAGTAGCTGGGACTACAGGCGCCCACCACCACGCATGGCTAGCTTTCTATTTTTAGTAGCAATGGGGCCTCTTTCTGTCTCAAGCTGATCTAGAACTCCCAGCCTTAATCAATCCTCCAGCTTTGGCTTCCCAGACTGCTAGGATTACAGGTGTAAATCCTTGTACCCAGCCATAAATGATTGTCTTTTATTCAAAATCCTATTTCCTTTTTTTAAAAAATGTGATTGTATCTTCGGCAAATGACAATACTTTACCTTTTTTATTTATTTATTTATTTTTTTCAGACAGAGTGTTGCTCTTGTCATATGGGCTAGAGTGCCATGGTCACAGTCTACCCACTGCAACCTCAAACTCCTGGGCTCAAGTGTTCCTCCCACCTCAGCTTCCTCAGTAGCAGAGATTGTCGGTGTCCACTACCACACACAACTAGTTTTTCTATTTTTAGTAGAAAAGGGGGCTCACTCTTGATTGGGCTGGTCTCGAACTCCTGAGCTCAAGGGATCCTGCTGTCTCAGCCTCTCAGAGCACTAGGATTACAAATGTGTGGCACCACCATGCCAGGACTTATGTTATCACTTTATTAATGTTAAAACTTTCAAGGTAAGTATTGAAGATTATAATTATTATATATGTCAACTTTATGTCACTATCATTTTAAAGCAAATAATAACTATGAAAGTAACCCATGGCAACTTTGAAACATGATACAGGACAATCTTAAGGATAAAGTATTTGACCAGCTTCCTAGCTTGGAGGCAATTTGCAACCTAAACATTTTGGGTTCTAAACGTGCAGAAGAACCAAGAGGAAAATAGACTGGTATGATATAAAACAAGCAATCTTTTATTTTTTTTATTCTACTATATATAATTGTCCAGAAAGTATCCAGGCATTGAAGAATCTATTTTTTATAGTACATGGCTGGATACTTTCTGAACAGCCCACATATATCTCAAAATGACTATATAAGAAGTAACATTAAAATATTACAATTTATTGGATTATTTCCAGACTCATGGGTTAGCTTAAATTATAGCTAAGGTATTGCACTTGAAAATATTTCAGCACACATCATCCAGTCAGATTTGTGGAAATTCAGACATATTTTAACCTTATTTAAAAGCATCAAATAACATTAAGTTAAACAAATAAACAGAACCTGCTAATTTTTCTTCCTGGCCACCACCAAAGGAGAAATCCTAGTCAGCAAAAAAATATTTTCATTAATATTAAGGGGCTTTCAGTCAGAAAACCTGATGTGTAGACCTGGCTTTGCTATTAATTAGCTGAGAATTCTTACCTACTCATTTGTACTACCTGTTTGTACTACTCCTTGGGAATTATGAGAGTGAAACAATCCTTAAAGACGTTTTAAATTTAATTTTCTATGGTTTTAAGTAAAAACACAACTTAAGGATATTTAATAGTCGGTGAACTTTTATTCTTTAAGGAGACAGACACACATACAATGTAGTGCTTTCTCATCCCATTCATTCTTCTGGGCACTTTGGAAATATTAACTCAAATTTCATTACTATCCAATGGGCAATGTTTTGCAGGTAAGGAAACTGAGGCACCGAGAGCTTAGGGGACTTGTCCAAGGTCATATGAGGAGAGAGAGAATTTACATCTAGGTAGTTTGGCTTTGGAATCTATGTGATCTTTTATCTCCTCCACTATCATTTTGTTGTAAAATATTTCAACTAAGCAGAGAAGTTACAAGAATTATGCACAAGTACTCATGTGATTACTCACTTCGATTATGCAAGTAACATTTTGCTATGGCAGGTGACATTCAATAACCATAGATAGATCACCTGAGTAACCAACTTCTGCATTTTTCTTTTGCAGTGACACCTCCACCCTGCCTGCCTCCTTATTATTTCATGAAGTTGGTGAATGATATGCCCTGACATGATGATACAGGAGGCCTGTTTGTCAGCTGTGAAAAGCAAAATGCAAATACGACTGCGGAGGCCAACAATAATAACACTAAAAATCAACATAACCACCCCACACGGTGATTCACGGTTTAGATCACTTAGCAAAAAAATCCACATGCGCTTTTATTTAATCAATGTACTATTTTCTTGGAAATGATAAATTGGTATATTATCCGAGTGGATAGATATTGGGCAAATTTCACCGATCATAGCTTGGGGTATAAACTATAGAAAATGCTAACGCAAAAGTGATGTCCATACATTCATTATGTCAAGGGTTTCCTCTATGTTATAAAGCATATTTAAAAAATGGACTTCTATAGTCACTTGTCTCTTCTACTGGATTAATAGATATCTAAGCTCCATCAAAGGATGTGACAATTTTACACTTAATGTTTTATAAGCCTATATATGTATATATATACGTATATATATATGAATCCTTTCTGTAGAACTCAGGTTTAATATATGTCTAACACGGTGCATGGATGATCTTTGATCCTATCATCGCTCATTCAGTCTTTAGGATTCAGCCTGAGATGGTTAAGGAAAATGTACATTAATGTTCCATAAAAAATGCAGTCTTCTTGAGATTTAAATTTTAGCTATCATTATCTATAGCCAACATTAATAAAATATATTACACATTAAAGTCTTTTATTCCACATCTCTCATTTCACTTGCTCTAAATGTTCCTGTCTTATAAAAATGTGAACCTATTAAGGCATTTTCAAAGTCAATCTTACGGTCCAAATCTGAATCCCTATCTTTAGGTATTTGGACACTACACACATACACTATAAGGTCCAAACAGGAGGCTAGCTGTTCATGTTTTTCCAGGGTGTATATAAACTTTATCTCCAGGATAAAGACTGAACCCAGTCATGACTTGAGTAGTGAGAGACCTCGCTCTGTGTTTATGGGTTGCTGATAAGGGAGGTCACAGGAGAGGCATGCCAATCTGCTAGCACAGTGGCTGTGAATGTGGTTGCCAGACAAGCAGCAGCATCACCTGGGAACCTAGAAATGTAAATTGGAGGCCCCACCCACATCTGTAGCATCAGAAGCTGTGGGAATAGGGGTCGTCACCTGTGCTTTGACGGGTCTTCCAGGTGATTCTGACGCTTGTTGGGAAGAACAATTATCTCAGCCTGGAAGGTGTGTGAAGCTCCTCCAGCAAGGCAGGCTGGTCCCCTCATACTGCCGCTGCTGAACCAATTTTATCTTCCATTTCCTCCTCTTTCTTATGCCGCTGGAAATCACTTCTGTTGTATTTTTAAAATTATTTTATTTTCTGAGTGATATATTTTCTCTATTATTTTACCTCTTGGTTTCATTTACTTTAAGGAGCTCTTAAAGTCATAGTATGTAGAAAAGGGAGTGTGCTCCAGAACAACTTCGACGTAGAGAAAGGCTAGTTCCTCTTTTTCATTTCTCCTCCCCTTCCCCATAATTATATGGAAAATTTTCCAAATTCAAGTTCTCTCTTCCTGATTGCTTTATATTTATACAGCCATCTTAAAAAAATTTTTTTTTGTAGTATAATACTCAGCTTTCTTTTCTTTTTTTTTATTAGTCAAATAAACAAATATAAAACTGATTTTTTTCCCCTCTTAGAATGGATTGTGCATTTTCTGTTAATTTTGATATATTGTGATGTTATCACTGGTTTACAAGTAACAGTGATTGCAATTTTGTTTTCTTCTTTCATTCAATGTTTATTTAAGTTTAATAACTTCTTTATGTTTGGAGGGTTTTGGTACAATTTCTAGTTTTCGATTCTGTGCTAATATAACATAGCTTGTAGAATTTCTAGATTTCTAGATGCTAGAATTTACTGAAGATTTTTTTGTTGTGTAGTACTACATGTTATTTATAATTAAGAACTGTTATGATTATGACAACATGGGCGTTACATTTAAGATTTGATTTCAAGTTAAAAAATAGGAAATATAATACTCCCAACAAAACGTATTTCTTATAAAAAAATCAAATGTGAAATGTATTTATAGATGTGAAAGCTATAAACATATTAGAAAGTGTAAGGTGGTTTTTCCTTTTCATGTAAGCTATTATATTCAGTGATAAACCAACATTACAATATTTACTCTTTTATTTTTTTCTTTCTTTCTTTCTTTTTTTTTTTTTTTGAGACAGAGCCTCAAGCTGTCACCCTGGAGAGAGTGCTGTGGCATCACAGCTCACAGCAACCTCCAATTCCTGGGCTCAAGCGAGTCACCTGCCTCTGCCTCCCAAGTAGCTGGGACTACAGGCGCCTGCCACAACGCCCGGCCATTTTTTAGCTGCAGTCGTCATTGTTGTTTGGCGGGCCTGGGCTGGATTTGAACTCGCCAACTCAGGTGTACATAGCTGGCACCTTAGCCCGCTGAGTCACAGGCGCCGAGCCACCAATATATACTCTTGTATTGTACAATATCATCCATTCAATCTTAGCTCTGTAACAGGTACTATATTGGGAATACATGCTGTAAATATTAAGGAGCTCTTAAGGAGCTTTTAGTTTAATAAATAAAATAGTCATGAAAATGGCCAGGTGCAGTGGCTCATGCCTGTAATCCTAGCAGTTTGAGAGGCCGCTTGGGAGGAATGCTTGATGTTAACAGTTCCAGACCAACCTAGGCAACCTAATGAGACTTTTTGTCTCTACCAAAAAAAAAAAAAAAAAAAAAAGGAAGAAAAATTAGCTAGGTGTGGTGGTGCATGGTAGCTACTTGGGAGGCTGAGGCAGGAGGATGGCTTGAGCCTAAGGGTTTGAGGTTGCAGTTAGCTATAATCACATCACTGCCTTCATGCCCAGGGAACAGAGTAAAACTTTGTCTCAAATAAATAAACAAAGAAACAAATAGCAAGTGGAGATGAGTTTGGTAAGTGTTAAAAAAAGATATACACACACATATGTGTATATATATATGTATGAGATGAACTCAAGCAATATACTAAAACATCTCAGTGTACTGAGGTACTTCAATTTTCTCACATGTAGACTCAGGATAATAAGAGTAACTGTGTGCTGTGGTAATTATATGAGATACTACCTAAAAAAAAAAAAAGACACTTAGAATAGTCACTCTCCCATTACCTTTGAAAAGTTACAAAAATTAACAATGGACCATCTCTGAGAGTAGTGGAAAGGCTGCTCTGGCCAGACTAAATGGTGCTTGTGGTCGAAATCTATGTCAGCACCACATTTCCTTTGGAAAGGCAGGCGGCAGGTTACTGTATATGTAACAAACTACAGAATGACTTTATAATGTCTTAAAACACTCAATCTGCGCTGGGAAACTCCTTTTTGTCCCTAACTATCCTTCCAAAACCCGCATATGCACATGGAGGACTGTAGGAATCTAACACACACACAAACACAACACGTGCTTTAGCCTCCAGCTGAGAGTAACCAGACCACCCTTTCTTAAGAACACTTTTTCTGTCTGGAGGGAACTCATCCGAAAGATGTCCTAGGACATTTTAAACTTGGGGACAAATCCTATCATAACTCTCACACTCTAATAGAGAGGGGCGTCTACTACATTCAAGTTGTTTCAAATTTTATCTAATTATCTGCATGCTACAGGGCACAGTTACGGCAGAAGTGTTGAACCTCACCAACTTTGGCTGGGAAATTAGAGTATATGTATTTGTCATATTCTAAATATATGGAAAATATGCTTATATATTGAATTTGTTAATTAGGGTCTACAAAAATCATTTGTTGCTTTATCCATATAAATATGTACTTGCATTGCTGGTTTGTTCTTTACTTTCTTGTTCCTTTATTCCCACCGTGGACATATGCACATTCCCGTCATCCACTCTAGTTTCATTTGCCGGCATTACCTTTTCTCTTATGGGTGCTATCAGAGTCGGGTATAAATCAAGACACCCAGATTTCCCCTAGCACAGAGGTGAGCACTTAACACGTCACTCAAACTATGTCCATTAGACATTGCTCTCTCAAGGGGAGGGAGAGGGTGGGGGGAGAGATGATAAAGGGTAATGTTTTGATCACACTCTTCACATTCGGCAAGTTTCTCACATTGTGAACTCTACCTTCTTCATACAGAACACAAAAAGTATAATTCTTAGTTGATCATGTTACACAGTTTCTACTAATTACACACCCATGCAAGAAGTGAGCCTCATGAGGAGGTACCTGGGCAGAAGGATCTATTTAGCTCAATGGCAGTGGCAAAAGAATCATGATTTTATACTGAAAAAGAGAAATAGTCCCCTTACAAGCTTTATAATGAGGTTCTGGAATTTGGTTCTGACAGGCCAGGCTGTTGACTGATTTTGCTAAGAATTTCTTAGTATCTATTAAAAATAGCTACTTGCTTAAAGAGTGAATTCTTTGTCTCTAATTAAAGTTGCATTGACATTGAATTCACCAGGGTGTGCCTAACGCGACCTTTGCTGATAATAGTCATCTGTGGCATGGGTGGCTTTTTCTTTATTACATATGTTAGCTCTTAGATCATTGCCACTTTTTCCAACACTACTCCAGACATAATTCTTGGCGATCATTATCACTCCTTGACATAACTCCTCCAGCACAATGGTCTCTAAGTTTTTAGAGCTCAAATACTCCAACAGTTTCGATTTCCACCTTATTTCCATAACCACACCCAGGCTTTTACCATAGCCCCTGCTACTCTTAGGAGGTGCAAATTTTCCATAATTTCAGTTTTATCATCTACCTCATAATCACTGTACTTTTGCTTACTTAAATTCTCAAACTCTCAAAATGCTTTTGCTCAAAATCTTTTAACATAGGAATTTATTATTGTCTCTCAGCCCCATCATGCCATACTGTCTCCTTACTCAATAAAAAAAAAACATTTGAGTCATTATTTGCATTCTTTTTCCCATTTTGTCAGCGTCTGTTATGGATTAATTGTCTCTACATCTACTGCTACCACTGGATCCTTAATCTCCCTTGGAATTGTTGGCATAACTCCTTACCTGGGCCTCCCACTTTCATCCTCTCACCTGGCAGGCTGTTCTCAAAACACTATTGAAGGTAAAATGTACATTAGGTCATTCATACCTCAAGTCTTCAATGTTTTCTCATCTAAATCAAGTAAAACCCAATTCCTTACACGTCCCAAAGGTATCAAAATTCTCTGAACTCATCTCCTATTCTTCTTAATCATGTCATTCACTTCCTTGCAGTTTTTTGCTCAGTTTTATTTAGTTTCTTTTTTAACCTATTAAGTGTCTATGTCCCTAATCAGGGTCTTGTACTGGTTTTCTCTTTCAGATATCTGAATGACCAATATGCCTTTCAATAAGGCTTTCCCTGCTTACCTCCTGCCCTTCATCTCTCCCTCCTAGCTGTTTTTTTTTCTCCTTAACTTTTGTCCATATCTAATGCACTATGTATTTTATAAATGTACCTTATTTATTTTATAAATGTACCTTGTCTGTGTCTGAAAAATTAATGAGGACAGGGAGATTTTATCTCTTTCGTTTGTTGCTGTATCGGATGTATTTGTTGAATCAACAAGTGAACCCTGATTAGAGCTAGAGTTTACTCTTCAGCGATATGGGCACTGGTGATACCTTACCTGGATACCTTTGACAGAAATAATGGTTAGATTAATATTAAAGAAAGAAGCTCGTCTCCCATGGTAGGTGGAGTTGAGATGATTACTTAAATAATCAGCTGAGCTCTCTTGAAATGGGATGTCTGTGCAGGGAAGACTTTGAAGACTGAGTCATAGCTACAATAAACCATTCTCAAGGGCATGGGGAATGTAAGGACAGTGAAGAGAGATGTACGCTTTGAACTGCCCTGAAAAGTTTAAAGGAAAAAAGTGACAAGCTTAAGGTTTTAAATTCTAGGTCAAGGCACAGTCAGAGAGCCCAGAAGTTCTCTGCTGTGGTGGCTCATTATAGCTGCTTATTAAGGTACAGATATGAAACAGACAGAAGATTAAGAGCCTGACATAGGGGAGGGCACAGAGTTACAAGCCACACTAAAGCATCTTATGGGGGAAATCCTGACGTCACTCTGGAAGAAATTTAAAAAGAAGCACCATAAGAACTATAAAAGGGACATTTGGAAAGAAAGGTTTGGATGTGTATGAGTCACTCTGATAGACCCGATGAGTCTGCCTGCGTCTCTGAGGCCAGACCCATGCGCCTGAGTGGTCACGTAACGAATTCTCTTGAAGCGACTGTCTTACAAGAGGAAGCTTCTGCTCTCCATGTTGCATCCCAAACACCTCTCTCCTCCAGAGACCAGGACTACGGAGGAAAATGTGAAGCGATAAATATCAAAGTCCAATTTTGAAAAAGAAGCCTTCTAAATCAAAAACTAGTATTCCTTTTTTCTAGTTTGTAATCTCTGAAATCTTGGAACATACGTAGCTGCTAATAGTGCTGGAACAGAAAGAGAGAAATTGAATTTTTGATATGATTAATTTAATCCACTAATTATATTTATAGAATAATGTGAATTTAACATCAATATCAATCAAAAAGTAGTGGTTGAAATTGTTGACCCACTGGTGAAATAAAATATAAATTCAGTAGTGGGTGAAAATAAGCGAATAAATGAATTCTTTAGGTATAAAGTAGAAGATGGAAATTGATGATTGATTTAGGTAAAAATGATGAATTTAACTTATCCACTAGTTGTTTCTCTTGAGATGATTAAAATGATATTGTCTTTATAGGCCTTGGGAAATAGATACATCAGAGTGGTAGGAAGAGAATGCAGAACTTACAGGATCTCCAATAATGGCAGTGTTTTCTAGACAAAGAATGAAAATTGAGAGATGCTTGTCCTAAATGGACTCTTTGATTGCCCTGAAAATGATAGAGTAATGCAGAGGCAGAGGATAGGTAATTGCGGGATGTGTGGTTACTCTAGAAGCAGAATGGTTTGATCCACTAAGCTCTGTGTCGATAGCTAATTGATTATAGAGTCTTTAATAAGAAAGTAAGAATTTGTGCTATTAATAAAATAGTAAAGTTAATAATAATAGCATTTCTTTATCTGGGTTCTAAACCCTAACTCAGGTCACCTGGTAAAGTGTATTGGCCTTCTCCAAATCTGATACCTGTGTCATTTTATAGTCAGAGACTTTTTTTTTTCTTTGAATCACTTGGTTACCATTGGTTGAGTTCCATGGTGTCATCATAGCTCACAGAAACCTCAAACTTTTAGGCTCAAGAAATCCTCCTGCCTTAGCCTCCCAAGTAGCTGGGACTATAGAAACCCACCAAGATGCTTGGTTAGTTTTTCTGTTTTCAGTAGAGACAGGGTCTTGCTCTTGCTCAGACTGGTCTTGAACTCCAGAGCTTAAACAAACTACCCACTTTGGCCTCCCAGAGTGCTAAGATTACAGGTGTGAGCCATTGTACCCAGCTTAGAGACTTCTTTAAAATAAGGGCAAGTTGAGTATTCTTGAGAAAAACCAAAACCAAACCAAACCAAACAAAATGCTGTAATCTTGCACTAATTCCACAAGTAACTACTATAACTCTTTCATCCATTTGTGATGACACTTTTTTGACTGTTCTGCCTTTTGGGGGGGGTCTACGTTCCCTACCTTTGAATCAGGGTGGACTTATTACATCCAACATGGGAGTCTAGATCCTAGCAGGCTGGGCAGCCTCCACCTGGCTGGCTGGAACATTTGCTCGTAGACTCTGAGTCTTCGTCTAAGAAGTATGACCACTCCCATAACTGTGCTGAGTTGGCCATGCATAAATTCCTTTGTCTAAAGAGTCCTGGTTGAGCCTGTCTGTCCTTCAGCTATCCAGTTCAGGTGACAGAAATGTGAATAAAGAAGCCTCCTCACAAGAAATCTTCTGCCCCAGGTACTTGACTCTCAATAGTGTGCTAGAGTTGGCCTATGCATGTGTTAGGGCTGATTGTTAATTTTCAAGAATTTTCTCAGCTGATTATTAAGCACAGTTACTAAAACTAAATCTATATAAGCTTATAGTTAAATAAAATATTCTAAAAAGATAAACATTAAAAATATATTACTTCCTAATTCTTTTATGTCTGTATTGTGTATTCTCCCCCAGCTTGTCCACACTTATTGTATCTGAAAGGCAGAAATACCATATAGAGGCTCCTTACTGTGAATCTTTCCCCAACTCTGCGTTCAGTGACATCATGTTTACACCAGGGAAATTAACAAGTAAAGCACTACAGAAAAGTGCTGTTAATTTTATTTTTGATTATAAAACAAACTGTTTATCAGCAGCTCATGAATGTTACTAGTCATCAAGTCATCCCAGTTGAGACCCCAAGCATGAAAGAGCAAAGGGGGCCATCCCCACACTTTCTTGTCTTAATCCTTGGTACATATGAGTCTATGAACACAGCAATGTGTTCTTTTGTGTCATTAAACTTGGGGGCTGTTTGTTATGATGCAGTAGGTAATCAGAAACTCTTTCTTAAAAGAAACTGCAACTATTTAGCAGGATAATAATACTGAGAAAAAGAGAAGACCAAAATTTTTTACCTATTAACTCTGAGCTAGGGCTAAGTCTTTGGTCTGTTGTAGAAGAGGCTTTCAATAATCTGATGGACAAAATGATTTACCATGTTGATATCAGTCTATTTCCCTGGCCACCATAGCATTTTCTCAATGGGGAAAGAGTGATCATGGTTTTAGGGGTACGAGTCATTCATTGACCTGAGGAAATGGATTTCTCATGATTAAACTTGATAGCGTTACCACTGCTATGAAATGGCTGAGTAGCTAGCTATCGGGCTTCAGCCCCGACAGGACACAGAACACAGAGATCAGCTATACTCACCTTGAAACGAGCATACTACATCGAATCCCATTATCAAGGAAGAAGTAGCTGTCCTCTTCTCACTTTTATTTTATTTTATATTTTTTGTTTTTGAGACAGAGTCTCACTCTGTCAACCCTGGGTAGAGTTCTGTGGCATCACAGCTCACAGAAACCTCAAATTCTTAGGCCCAAATGATTCTTCTTGCCTCAGCCTCCTGAGTAGCTGGGACTATAGGCACCTGCCACAATCCTCAGCTAATTTTTTTTTCTATTTTTGCTCAGGCTGGTCTCAAACTCCTGAGCTCAAACAATCTATCCTCCTCAGCCTCCTAGGGTACTAGGATTATAGTTGTGAGCCACTGGCCTGCCTCTTTTTCTTATTTATAATTAACACTTTGGGGTATTAATTTGCTTTCTCTGGCCATGCTTCTACCAGGCACTCCATTTTACTGAATTTTTGCTTACAGTAATGTTATCACATATGATATTACTTCTGACCAAAAACTTCATTTTATAGTGAAAGAAAAAGTAATGCAATTGATAGATGCTCCTAGGAAGCCCTGCTTTTATCACATTATTCAGGAGCAGCTGATGCTGAAGAATGCTTAAATGACCCAAGGAATTATTGTATTATTATTTAAGCTGAGAATATTATTATTATTTAAGCATTTAAGAATGCTTAAATGACCCAAGGAATTATTGTATTATTATTTAAGCTGAGAGATCACACATTGATGGAATTAGTATATTCTCAGAATTAGTGATGTAAATAAGGTACGATTTCTTTCCTAATTTATACGGGCCCATGGGTGTAGGTGCAGGAGTTAAGGTTTAGAATTGGACTTTTAATTGCCACTAGGATATTGTGCCCACTGCAGAAAAGAAGATCTTTCTATTTTTGTTGTATCTAAAATGTAAATGTATATTAATAAATGATTCTTCATTTTTTCTGCCCTTTGTGGTTGCTCAGAATCTTTTGAACATATCCTCCCTCCGGAGTAGTTGCCCACATTGTACTTTCCCAGTATAGGATCCAAGAAACGTTTCTCGGGGATGCCACCAGGTGGCAGACGTGTGGCTTAAAAACTGTCACCCAGAGCCGCTGACAGAGGACCGAGTCTGAAGGAGGCCGGAGGGGAACACCGTGTGGTCAGGGGATCCGTTTGGTTGACCCCAACAGGCAGAGGCTGCATGTTTCTGAGACTGGTGGTGTCAGAAAAAGCTTCGGCAGCTAAGAAATCTGCACCTAGAAACTGCCTGGAAACTCAGTTTTCAGTTTAGAGATTTTTCATATGTCTTAGTTAACATCTTCTTGATTGAAACAGTCTACCTCACTCTGTTTTGTGCAATTAGGAGCTGTCATCTACATAATTATAGAAACCAAATGTGTTTTATTAGTTTAAACAGACTTAACAACTGAGCAATTTCACTTATCCTCAATACCTACAGTAATATTCTACATGATACCTACTTAATACTTCTTGAATTGAGTTAATGATAAATACAACTGATTTAGGTTGGAGAATGCGACGAAACATGTTCTCATCTGGCATAGTGCTAGAGCCTAATTTAAGGTTACCAATGAAAGTAAATAAATTAAAAACACAAAAGGAGGAACTTACCTAAAATATCACTAACAAATCTACTAATTATATAAGCTACAGTCATCTCTGTTTATTTATTTATTTGAGACAGGGTCTCCCTCATTTGCTGTGGGTGCAGCACTGTGGCATCATAGTTCACAGCAACTTCAAACTCTAGAGCTTGAGCAATCCTCTGGGCTCAGCCTCCCTAGTAGGTGCGACTACAGGTGTCAGCCACTACGCCTGGCTCATTTTTATATTTGTAGTAGAGACAGGTATCGTTTTGCTCAGGATGAACTGGAACTCCTGACCTCAGGCGATCCACTCGCCTTGGCCTCCGAGAGTGCTAGGATTACAGGCGTGAGCCACTGCACCCAGCCTCATAAACTACAACTTTAGTTTAATATTCAATAATTATTGTGGAAGGGTCATATGGCACTATCTTTCCTATACTTAAAGGATTACAGGGACTATGTGAATGGCCATCAATCTTATGTTAGACTTTAATTTTAAAGACCACAATCTGCATAATAAAAACACACGCGTAACATACCCACAACACTTTCGCAAGCACATCATACATCATTGGAAATTTTTTGGACTAACTTCTGACTTGCTGAACAAAATGTCTTAGGTAATCTATATCCTTTATCTTATTATGATTCCATAAGAGTCTCTAAAACTGTATGCTTTCTTATTATTATATCTGGACTCAACATAATCTTGTACGCAATTATTTTTGATTACAAATGGCTTTCAAGTAGAAATGCATTCCTCCCTATAAACTAATTGGCTTGTTGTAATACGGATATATGGCAAAACATCAACATCTGAAAATGGAAACCTATAAACTGGTTGCTTTCATACTTGGCCACTCAATAGCCTTTGCTTTCCAATATAGTTTAAAATCCTCTGTGTTTCATAGTGCGTGTTTGATTATCACATTGAGATAGCTATTTAGAGAGCCCATGTCTTATCTTATTCACTCTTGTATTTTTTACATCCTATCATAGCACTTTCATATGAATAAATAAACTCATGTACATACAAGCAGTATCTTCTATTTTCAGCTGCTAATATTTTTTTCTGAATTGGATTGTATTAATATTTTCTACTCATTGAGAAAATATATTTAAAGGATATTATTAACTTGTGCAGGCAGAGATTTTTCAAGAATAGGAAATTTTTCTTTAGTAATGACAGCTGTCTGATTTGTATCTCAACATCTATTGAGAAAATTCCTTTGGTTCAGAACTAAGACAAGATCATGGCACAGTAAGGAATGTTTCAAATGCAATTAAGTCTTTCTCCTTAATTTTATGACCCATGTGATTAAATTATAGCATCATTATTTATAACTGAAATTAAGACTGCCTCTCACAATCATAACTTCTTTTTCAAAGTCATACAGTAGTTATATTTTAAAACATCATCAACAATATAACACATTCTCTGAGATCCTCAGCCGTAAAAATAGCTGAAAGAGTTTTAACAACAAAAACGTTCTCTATTATCAACAATTGGTAATTAATTAAAATTACCATCTTTTCTTTAGCATTTCATTAATTCACATAATTTTTCTAAAACATAAGTGTTATTGATCAATTTGAGTTGAAATAGCATTAGAGATAAGTTATTTTTATGTAAATATAAGTTGACAAAGTATAGTCAGGGGAGTTTTAGGAATAATGTATTTTGTTTCCACATTTTTGTCAGCATAAAATATTAAACAAAAAGCTTATTCATATGTTTCTGTAAATATCCATTAACATTTTTGAAACTTTTATTTTTGTATAATCATAAATAATATTAGGATGATTATATTTGGATATACTCAGTTTAATCACTTCAGGCAGCTGGATTTAAGAGCAACTCCAGTATTGCCTTTAGTTTCTCTCATTTGCCCCTATTTGGGGGCTGGAGATCAACTATTTCTGTAGTGACAAAGTGATACTTGGCTGTAACTGTCAGCCCTGACATCAGAATATGTACTTAGCATCCTACTTTCCAAATAATAGATAAGTGTGTAAAATACATTAAGACTTAATTACAGTAATTTGGACATACTCTTCTTTCTTAAACATAAGCTCTTTGTATCACACGTGTTTTGTAGGTAACATAGAAATACAATGTCTTAAATACATAACCTGTGGGTAACCTGAGGGGCAGGCTCCCCGGTGTCATGTAGAAGCCATGTGGCCTGTGTCAAGCTACTTACGTCATTAGGTTTCCCACAAAGTGGGATAATGAGATTAGTGGGAGGATAAAGTGAGTTAAACACGTAAAACATTTAGAAAATCATTTAGTACTTAAATAATGTTGATTAGATAAACTTCATTCAAATCCCACTAAAATTTATATTATCTGTTTTGGGAGGAGGTATAATTCATTCAAATATCATTATGCAGAAGGCTTTCCTACGTATTGTTTTTGATGTTACTCAAAATTAACATAAATGATCCTGTCCAGTCAGGATTCATGATTTCTCTTTGTATAACTGTCTTTTTGTGTTACTTATCTCTCAAGTCATGAACATCAGCTAATTACTTGCTGTAGACAGAGCCATGAGTTTATCAGAACATTGGAAATTGGAAGGCTGAATTCTGCTTCAAATTTGCTCACAATCTATTATCAAATTTTCTTTAAACGTGTGAGAAGGGAATGCTAGCTTGTTGTTTCCTCTCTATAACCAATAAGTAGGTGTTTATAACAAGAAGCAAAACACAACAAGTGGGAAGAGAAACAATTATACAAATTTGTGAAAATTATTTTGTTTAGCAATACTTAATGAGGCGTTTGGGGAAAAGAGATAATCATGTAACTTACAAAGTTATTATATAATCAATGCATTTCACAAGGGAGTTTCATAAATAAATCTGTTTTTCTTGTTTAATCAACAACAACAAAAAAAGCTCCATATCACTTCTCTAAGAAAGGTAGAAAAATATTGTCCAGCCTTATTCATATTTTCCGAAAGTTACTATTATTCATGTGTCAAGTTGATGGCTTCAACTTCTTCTACATAAAGGAACTTTATATCATGTCCACTTTGAAATCCTAACTAGGTATTTCATGTTAGTTTTCCTTGAGCCCTTAATAGTGCCAGCACCTTTTACGGTTCATCAGCCACCATACGTCTGCTGTGGATGCCATCACCAAATCTCCTGGTTCTCCAAAATTAGTCACGATTAAGAAGGAATAACAGACTTCACACTGCAGAAGTCTGAGTCGTAGGCAACGTTTTCTCTAAACTGTAGTAAGTCTTCAAGTTCCTCCATGGGTGTAGCTTGAGTAATCATGCTGATGGCCTCATGCCTGCAGAAGCAGCTGCTAGATTTAGAATACCTTAGCTTAATGTTTCAAACACCCCCACCCCCTTGTTATTTACTATTTAACTTCAGGGAAAGTATCTGACCTTTTCTGAGCTTACATGCTTTGTCTGAAAAATGGATATAATTATAATATGTCCTTCAAAGGGGTGTAGAAAGAAGTAAAGGGCTGTAGAAAAAGGCTATATGCAGAAAGAACCAAAAACACAGCTAATAAAAGAGTATCTGGTGTATTTTAAATGGGAGGGTTAATCAGAAATCTATCCAAAGGTTTTGACTTTCCTCCATTCTCAGCTTCCTGCTCTTGCGTTTACATTTGGCTACGTGGCGTTACATCAGGGAATGTAATCTAAAGCACCAAAGTATAAAAGAGTGAAATAGGGAAGAATAAATCTGACAGCAGAAATAAACTTTAAATTTGCATGGAAACACAGTTAAAAATCACAGTGCAAAAAATATATAGAGGGAGAGAAAAACAGAAAAAAATTCTTCTGACATCAGATGATAGGATCTAAACTGACCTTGTTATGCCCTATTTGAGGCAATCCATAGACTGGTTCAGCCAAGCCTCAGTGAAAACCAATTCATCATATGCATACATGTGAATTCTCTTTACCCTTGAATAAGACCCTGATGAATAAGGCCGTACACTGAGGTTGATCATAGAACCATTATGCCTGCAATTCTCGTTAGAGTCATGAGCTGACGGTGCATGGAGCTGTTACTTCTGTATTATTCTCCAAGACCAAGTATAAAGTGAATGGCCCATTAACTATACATTATTTTTTCCAGCATTAATCTGTTAAGGCTATAATACTTAGAATGTTTCTCACCTCCTTAATAATTCAATTGAACTTATGTCCACACAGGAGTGGTTTTTCTCCCCTTTCTTTTAGTAGAGAAACTATACTTATTCATGAGTAATCTGGCAATTTACAAATTTCATGGAATTAAGTCATTTTTCTTTTGAACTAGAAAACACAGCATCTTTGATCAAATTCTGAACTTTAATGTTACATGACATATCACGTGGTTGACAAAACACAAGGTTTCCAAGAAGAGAATGTAGTGAACTTTATTAGTTTCACAGAATTAGGGTATCAGACCTAGAAGGCCCCTTGGGACTTTTTTCAAATACAAAGGTGTGCCTCTTTTAGTTGGCAGAGATCTGTTCCAGTGGTTTTCTATTTTTAATACTTTTTTTGGCCTTTTCAAATAAATCTTTTGCTGGGATGAGGTGAGGACAAAACCCAGGCCACTCCCTGATAGCACTCTGTAATTTAAACTCTTTCTACGCCCCCCTCCTTCTTCCCTTGCTACTTTTCAGCCTCTGAGCATTGGCTCATCCCCACTATAACCATTTGAAAGTTCGAAACCCTTTCTTGAAATGCAGCCCTTTTTTAAAGTGACACAAAGTAAAGGCCAGAAGGAATAAGAACATTCTGGAAACCCACATGGTGATTTAGTAGGCTATAATTTGGGTATTCTGTCTTTTTGTTTTGAGTTTAGCAGTGTATCCTCCTTTACTTTAAGTAACTGATGATGAGTTCATATCTGCTTGAAGTATTCCTAAAGTTTTAAAATGCTTATATTTTTCGCTTTATATGTAGAATAGATATAAAGCACTGAACTACATATGGAATTACTTCCAAGGCGAGGCCGCTTTATACTTACTCTCGTGTTGTTTCTTTCAGCTTTAAGTTCAGATATTTCTTCTTCCTTCTCTAGAAGTTGTTCCCTGCAGGCATTTAATTCTTTTGTCAGTGCAGCAAATTCCTGTAAAAGCAACAAAAATATTTGAGAACTCATTTGATACATAAAAGCAAAAGAGACAAAACATCAAAATATATAAATTTCTGAATGAAAAGAACAGGAAAATATAGCCTCGTTGGTTGGTTAATACATATTGGTGCTGTAAAGAACCTTGATTCCATTGTTAACACATGCTAACCCATAATATTTACCATATGTATTTTATTAAAATATGCCAGTTACATGCGTATACTATGTATGAAATATATTTCAAGATACATCAGATACATCACTCTGAATGTAACATTCATAGGATAAATTATTGTTAGAGTTATTTAGTCTGATTAATTTTGTGGACAGATCCAAATGCCTTAAACTTTAATTCCTACATAAGAATATTCATATAGAGTATAGTGGACCACCAAAAAATAATGCAAGATTCTGCTAAAAGTGCTATTGAGAGATTATAAGTTTATTGATTTGTTAACAAAGGGAAGAAAGAGAATCTAGCTGTCTTTAACAAGTGCAGTTAGGACCTGGGCTACACAGCCAGAAGCCAGCAGCAGGTGGCAGGGAAGCTTCTTCTGCATTTACAGTGGCTCCCATCACTGGCCTCACTGCCTGAATTCCACCTGCTGTGGAATTCAGAGCCGCAGCAGCGTAAGACCTCACTGGAGCAGGAGCCCCACTATAAACTATGAGTGTGAGGGATCTAAGTGATGAACTTCCTAGCTCCTTATGAGAATCTAATGCCTGATGATCTGAGGTGCAGGTGAGGCAGCATTAAGTGTCTAAAGCCTAAGTGTGTGCTCAAATATTATTTATGTTTGATAAGTGAAAATGGTTCATATTGTTACCAAAAGGTTGAGGGTTCTGGAGTAAGTCTATCCTCAAGTGGTTACTGACACTATGGAGCAATCTTCAATGGCTTTCTTCTCCAAAATGAGATCAGAAATTATATGATATGTTTCTTTTTTTCACCAATAGGTGGACAGTTCAGACACAAAAAAGATTATTTAATTAATTGATCAAAAATTTTTAGAAAGTTGAATGAAGTGACAGAAAAAGAAACCTAATTGCACTATTTTGCTACTCCAACTTATTAAACTCAACAAACTCCTTAGAGTGATTCTCAGTAGTATAACTGAAGCTTACCAAATGTTTTATGTGGGAAAACTTTGCTCCAGCCTGAGAAGGCACTCAGATCAAAAAGACCAAAGAATGGGGGAGACAGGTTTGGTTAACCTGACCTCCACAAAGGCAAATTTAGTGCAAACTACATGAATGCGATGATTATCCAAAGCTGGGAAAGGTTTGGGGTTTATATTTTTGGTTGCTTCAGACCATTTATTTTGCTTAGTTTCTTTAAATGGCCTCAGACCAACTGGATACTTCAAAGGCCTGGGAGTAGATTTTAGGACTTAGACTCTAGATGAAAGAGTTCATTGTTACAATTTGCCTGACATTGCAGATAGATGTTTTCTCCCCTGACTTTTGCCTATTTAAATGCTGTTGATACTTTGAGTATATTATTTAGGTGGAGAATGGAAATAAGCAACAAGCAGAAAACACAAACTTCTCTGGAAAATGAAACTTTCCTTTACACTGCACAACTTTCATGGAGAGATGATGTGACACATACAGGTTCTGGGTTATAGATTACTAACATATAGTCATTCAGAAATAATCTATACTCATATATATGTATTGTAGTATTGACTAAGATAAAGCATAAATCAAATCTGTACCTTTAACATAATACCAGTTATTAAAAATATCTATCTGTGTCTGTCTTTCTAGGGGTTTAGCTTGCTAACTATAGAAAGAAAAAAGACTAGAAAGAAATATTTCAGCGTTTTAATATTAGACATCTCCAGGTGGTGAAATTATGATTTATTTTTGGTTTTTGGCTTCCTCCCATGTACTCCTATCATCAAAACTCTCTATATTGGAGAATGTACTTTTGTGCTTAGAGAATTAAAGAAAATAAAAATCTATAAGTTCTTTGAAACAATCACATATTTAAAAGAGAGAACAGAAATTAATAAAGATGCTATTGGTAACGGATGACGGGATTTTTGTTATCATAGCACTGATTCTGAGTAGGCTATTTTAGTGGCTCCAGGTATTAAGATTATTCTTATATTTATTAACTTCCTAGCAGATACAAAACACTATTTTTACATTCACTATTTCACTTTTCTCTCTAAATACCTATGGAAGGGATGCTGTTCCTATCTTATGGCTGAGGAACCTGATAAACTGTAGATTTAAGTTTACGAAGCTCATAAGCCATTGGGCATGAGTTACTCTGAGCACCATTGTCCAGACTGAAAGTCTAGCGCTTTTCTACTGTATCATTTCTATTTGGAGCATAAAATAACTATTATTGCAAATTATTCATCCAATGAGAGTGTAAGGCGGCTTAATTCCTTTCATACAGATCAACATATCTGGGACTGTAATAGGTGCAAATACTCCTTGTGGGGTTATTCATCGAACATTTTTACTCTTTCCCTCTGACAGGCCTCTTTTTTTTTACCCACTTCTCCATTGTTCATGTCATCATGACCTCGGTCTTCCATTATCTTTATAACGGTAACAGCAATGATATTTAACATTGATTGAACCCTTAAATATGGAAGGTATTCCGCCAAGCAATTCAGATCGATGCTATCAGTGATTCTAATAACATGCTGTAAAGAGCTACTGAAATTTGCTGAGGCCTAGAGAAGTTTAGTATTCCGCCCCAAGTAACACAGCTGGTGAGCGGTGGAGCTAGGCTTTGAGAATCCAGACAATGTGTTTCACAAGGGGTGGTCACAATAGGTTGTTCTTTTCCTCCTGAACACAGTCTTTCTCCTTTAATTTGTGTGCCAATCTTTGGAAAAATTATCTTCCTCAAGCTCATGAAGCTTTTGTAGATTCCTACACCCAAACACATCCAATTTGAACCAACTTTAAGTTTTAAAGTTTCCTAGTTTCCACCCTTGGTAATACTGTTGATTTAGAGTTGACTTTTCCCCTCTAAATCCTCCTTCTTAGAAGGTGTTTCTTCTGCACTTACTGCCACAAATTTTTTTCTCTTTCCATTTCCACCTTTTCATTTTCTCATTTCTCTTTTTTTTCTGTATTTCTTTTTGTGTGTTGTCTTTTATTCCTACAATACTAAAGCCCATCTTCTCTTCCCTGTTTTTTTTTTAAGCACCAACTTGCCTTGTTAATACACTATAATATCTAATTGTATTATTTTGATAATAATTGAATCATGCTTTTACCTCTCTCAAGTAAAGAGAATGATCATTTAAAGCAAGGCTGTTATCCTACTTATTTTTATATCTTTAGGTCTTAGCACAGTTGCTGTAAACCTGAGTAGACACTCGATAAATTCTTATAAAAATAAATGGTTTGCTTTCCCTAAACTTTTGACTTTAATACCAAAATGATTTTGAGAAGATATTATCAAGACTTCTTTTCATGAGTGAAATCATTATAATTTGCTTAATATTTAACAGATACGATATCCTTTTTACTTCATAGCTGCTGTTTTTGTCTATGAAATATGCCACCTATATTCTACACAGCAATGGCATGTCTGCTGTGATTCATTGCATGTATAGATACAGCGACTACCTGAAAACTGCCAAATTCAATGAAGTAGTTACATAATCTTCGCTGATTCTGTTGTTTTTGCAAAGAGGTTTGCAGAATGTCTACACTTTAGGGATTGGCCAGCTTAGGGTTGAAGCTCATTATGAAAATATTTATATCACATAATATTGTGATCTAAATAATTTCACCAGGTACAAAGATGGAAAAATGAATGGGAGCAGGTGTACCTGAAAAAAGTGAATGAAGAGGCAGCAGTATGAAATCATGGGGGGTGTCCGCAAAGTATCCAGCCACATATGTCTCTATTTTTCATATTTACGTGGCAGATACTTACCAGACACTGCTCATATTTTATATTTCTCAGTGTTTAGGGACAACTGCTGTGAATAATTCATACATTCATATTTATCATTGGTTCACTGGATTATTAAATTGGTCTTATTCATTCTTAAAGTGAAGATCTATATTTAATCATTATGTTAATTCTCTAGTCTATCATTCTCAAAATATGTTTTAGAAAAGCATTTCCACAAGATTCCCAGAAAAAAAATCCACTGGGAACAACCTACATTCCTATCAACAGGAAAATGGATGAATTAAGTATAGTAAACGTATGTGATGGAATTATGCAAAAGGCACAATAAGTTAGATCTTAGTAAAAAAACATGCAAAGATTGCAAAAATATAAATTGGAGTGAAAAAGGTATGAAATGGAACATGAGGTACAACAGAGTATTATCAGAATCTGAAGGCAGTGCAGGATAAATGTTAGAAGGAAACTTCATTCACACTTCACCATGTCCAAATTTAAAGGCGTCTGTAGAAAAGGCTGTTTGCTTTGACTCACCGAGACAGGAGGAGTTGATCCCTTCCCAACCACCAAGCATGTCAGTCAACTCTTCAGACCCGTCATTTTGTTTACCAGCCATAGTCTGCCAAATTCTCACTTTTCCCATGGAGCAAAATGACTTTTTCCACTCTATATTTTTTTCTTGGAACTTTAAAGAGTGGTTGGGATCTAGAGCATGCAGTGCCATAAAAGTACCCTCAAACCAAAGGGAGTGGATCTTTGTTCTTTCATAGCTTGTCCTCGTCCACATCACACACACATTCATATGAGCACTTACTATTCAGTGGACACTGTTCTGAGTGCTGGGAAAATGCCTGCAAAGAAGCAAGTTAAAGTCCCTGCTCTCCATATGCTTATATGCATTCAGGCATTTGCCACCCAACCTGCTTTTACTTTGAAATTAATCTTTTTTAGCCATATCAGTCCTCACCATACTAATTCAACTCATGATATAGAGTCTTAATTCCTTTAAAGACAAAATAAATAAAATACAATTTTTCTATTAGTATCTTAGTATTTTGAATGTATCATTTCTTATTCACTAACTCAAGTAATTTAATTTCTGTGCACTTATACTTTTAAGTTACAGGGCTCTTAAATTGGATCAAATTTAAAGTTCCTCAATTTTAGCTAAGTTCTCAATTGTTTTTTTTTTTACCATCCATCCCCAGCTCACTCTAATGATTTTCTTACACTACCTTTTCTTGAGGACTAGTTATATGCTAGGGACAATTGTTAGGAACCTTGTCATTTGTTCATCACAGCACACTTATATTTCCCAGAATACGGATGAGAAAACTTAGATGAAAGGACTTAAGTAACTCTAGCAAGGCCCATTCTAAAGTTTGGCAATGTCAGTGCTGGCACCAACATCCCCAATGCCTGTCAGATCCCTGAGCAAAGGTAGCCTGCCTTTGTACCCTGACCATGGCTTCACTTTTGTGTGCTGGCATCTGAGCCGAGAATGAACAAGAGCAATGTGAGTGTATGAACTGCTGTTGTTGCAAGTAATAGACCTTAAGTACATGGGGCTCTCTCAATCAGTTTAAAGCAAAGCATTTCTCTTGTTTTGACCCCTGCATGTGTTATCTCTTCGGTGAAAAACTCAGAGGCAAACTAGAGAGGTTCACTCAGTTCTTGTGCTGACTTACGTTCTGTAAGAGCAGCAGTTCTCAACCTGTGGGTTGCGACCCATAGGAACTCTCTTAGAGGGCCGTGGCATTAGGAAGGTTGTGAACCACTGCGTAAAAGTAATCTGAGGAGCAGATGGAAGAGAACTTCCTTGGCCATCTTTCCTTTTCTCTTCAACTCAGACTTTGTTCTACCTGGTAAATCGACATAGCCTACCAGGCTGCCCATCCTCAGAAAGATATAGAATGTTCTATTCTTATATATGTTCACTTACAGTTCATTTTATGATATTTAATATGAAACATAGAAAATTTGAAAAAACCTGCTAGCTTCTCTGACTGATTTCAGAGGGTGTTTAATTGGGAGAGAAACCCACATTTTCTCATTTATTGAATGTTTGAGAGGCCTTGATAGTAGCTGAGTCCTCACCTCAGGGAGGCAGGTGAATAGATGCGGTAGGGTAAGAGTAAAATGCAACCTTTCGATTCATTTTGATTATAACTTTAACTCTCTTTGCCTTTCATTTAAACCTGCATTCTCTAATCATGTGGACTACTTAATAATGAATTGACAATGACCCTATTTCTGCAGCTACATATCTGAATAAGTACAACCTGAAGAATTATGAGTGCAAACCAGCCTGAGAGAGAAGAGAAAGGGTGAGTTGGAATTCAGCTTCACTAAACACTGCCAACACCCTCACCACAAAAAAGCATCTTTTAGGCTTATTCTCCAACCATTTGTGCAAATAAAAATAGCTCACAGGAAAGCATATGGCATGAGAGCAGGCTGCTTTGACCATCTAGCATTTAAATTAGACAAATTAACTACTTCAAAATGTTATTTATAATGACTTCCTTAGGCTATGCTCCCCATTGACTGTATTTTGGTGTTTCCTCCTTTGAACTTTGAAAATTCTTCCAACAATTCTGTCTGTATTATTCAGTGGAAAATATTTGATGTCAAATGTATATTTCTTTGAATATAATTGGACATAAATTTACATGTATAAAAATACATATCTTCTTTTCTAAACCATAAGGCAGTAGATAATTTCTACAACAGATTAATAATATTAAAAGAAGTATGAAATTTGAGAGATAAAAACAAGGCATCAAAAGGACAATTTATTTTTCAAATTTTATATCTGTGCATATCTTGGTATATTAGCTGTTAAAAATTCACAAGAGTCTTTAGAAATTTTGTTTGGAAATCATTTATCTTAGAAAAACAGTTCTGTTTCATACAAATTAATGTTTCATCATATTATTATATATATAATTTTTGTTCTTTATTATGTAATCCAATGCAGTGTTAATGACCTCTGTTCTTATAATTGCCTTCTAGTCTGACATGAACCCAGGGAAAGCTGTCATCCAAAATTACTGTGTGAAAAGCCATGTCTCATGGTCAGCCCTAGGCTAGACAGTTTGAAGGTAAACTCGCCTGCATAACTAATACAATTTGACAGGCACATTGGACTCGGAATTCTCACAGAAATTGTTGAGTCAAGCTACCCAAGTTAAAAGGAAAATGGGATTTAAACCCTATGCAAATTATATTTTGTGCCCTTTGATTTTTTTTTAATGTAGGCATATTCTAACTAGAGAATGGTTTTGTCTTTTTTCCTAAATCCACATACTAGAAGATTATGCTAATGTATTGTGGTGATCTGGGGCACGCAGGTCTGTTTAAAATCCAACATGCTACCAAAGCTGATATTATGGTACATGTGGACATGGGTACTTGGTAATATTCCTTTTCAAAATCTTCCAATCAAGGTAATGAGAATCTTCCAAAAGTCAATGCTTGTTGAAATCAAACATTGGTACTGTCAAGCCACCGTTAAGTTGTCTGACCATCAAGCCCAGTTCCTACCATGAGCCACTCACTGTGCTCCCGAAATGACCCTCCCTTACGCCCTGTCCTTATGCTGCTTTGCAGACACCGAGGTGTCAAAGTGCACATAGAGCTGCCCCAGGTACAGGCTGATATCTTACAGCAGGCTGTGAGAGATGATTCAGCTTGTTGTCAAATCCTAGAGAGCAGGCAGTGCCACCGAGGCTTGGATGGGAACCAAACTAGAGGCTAGGTAGTTTTTCAGTATCCCTATGTTAGCGTCTCTGCTGGCACTGCACTGTGTGTTGGGTGGGCCCGAGGCACTTTGGCCTTCATGGACCCGCCCATCTATAAAAAATATTATAACACACACACATACACATTAAAAGAAACAAAAATGTTTACATGGGTCCTCAAAGTACTGTGAGCCCCAGGCTGTGCACTCACTGTGGCCGATGGTAATCTGACCTTACATTCTGCATATTTGTGGGAGTCACGTGTGGCATCAATGAGATTTCAGAGAGAAACAGAGGCAGGTTTATATCTGGGCCAACAGCAGTGATCTTTTTAAGTCAGTGGTCTATCCAGGTAATGCAGGGAGCAGTGCCTTTTTACAGAATTTGTGTGGATAACATGAAATCATCATGTGACTAGCACAGGTCCTGTTACAGTGAATGTCCAATAAATGATGTATATGTAGTTATTTTTAAGCCATACTCAGTTATTCTACACATAATTTTGATTTCTTCTAGAACCCAATTTTCCATATAGGATGGCATATTTCATTAGATGTGTCAGGGCATACAAAACCATCCGGTTCTTTCAATAATAGTAACTGAATTGTAACTCAATAATTTCCTACCTGAGGCCCACTTATATAAATCCCAATGTTACTAATTGCCCTTTTTCATTGGAAGACCCTAATATTGATCCTTATTATAAATTTAGAGCAGGAATTATTCTCACAAGTAACAATGAAGAGACAGTTCTACTTAATCATTGGCATGGTACAAATGATTGACATAAACATGATGTAAAAATACCCAGCATATTTTAAAAGAGAAAATGTCTTACTGTACATTTTTGTTCCTTGATACTTAGTAAATTTTTGCTGGTCATAGAATAAAATTATTGTTACTTAAAACACCTTAAATAATACTCTATCACATTAATGTCTACAAAGATAGAAAGTAAGAAAAACATTATTTGGATGTCATAATATGCTTCTTAAAATCCGCTTGAACACATCTGTGACTTTATCTCCTATCCTTTTCTCTGCACCTGTCTGATTGCATCTTTACTACTGCCTGAGGGCTCACACAACTCTCAAGAGGTTGTCTGGTATCTGAAATAAAATGGTAGCAAAAAAACCTATGGGAGGAGTTTTCAGGGGGCCCTTGTGTTGGTTGCTATGAGATGCTATTTGAAAGGGATCAAGCTGCCCACAGTTCTGGTCAGAATCCCAAGTTACAGCCTATTGCCTTACAGAGATTTCCTGATTCACTGAACTTGGACGTGCTTCTATGTTTAAGAAGCTACCTTGCTCCCAAATCCCATCCCGCTGCATGGTAGTAAAAGAGTGGGAACAACAGACAAACTGAATGGCTTAGAACCAAATCTGAAGTTAACTCCAGGTTTCCTTCCATTTGACCTGCTCTATCTTCCCTTCACTCTTCCCCAAACAGGAAAATATACCCAGGCCTAGGGTGGTGTATCAGATATCTGAAAGAAGAGAGAGGGAGATCATGGGGAAGAAAATCTAACACAAGGACCGAGCCGCCTGGTTCTGCAGCCCAACATTTCAAGCAATGTTTAATATATACATGTTTTACTTACTTGATGCTTGAAGCATTTGTAAATTTATTAAAACTCTACATTCCAAGAGCATTAGCAAAATCACCTGGCCCAATAAACACTGTAGCTAAAGCATATCAGGGATGAGTCATTGCCAACTGAAAACTCTTGGCAGAAAAAGCCAATTTTCAGTAGCTCTGACAGTGTAAAGCAGGGGGCATGTTTGACAAGATGTTGCATATTAATTTAAAAGGCTTTAGCATCTGGTTAGGTAACACCTGCTGTGGCAAATACTCCCAGGCACACAAAATAGCATTCAAGCTGAATATTTAAATTTCCCAACATAGCCCAACAAAGCTCTAACTCTAAACAAAACAAAATCATGACTCTCTAGCAATCGGCAGTAATTACATAATCAAAAATATTTGGGCTACAATACTGTTTGCTATTCACTGAACTAAAATGCTGTAGTGGGTGCTATAAGAAATTGTAAAATGCATTAGAACATATTGTCCTGCCTTGGGGAATTTTACTGTGTGCAGCATTTAGAAGAGGAACATGGCTCAGAAAATAACAATTTGTGTCGAACATATTTTATAAATAGAACAGGTCTTACCAGAGCCTGGCCAGGCTGGCACCCTGATTTCAGGTTTTCAGCCTCCAGAAGGATAAAGAAAGAAATGACTGTTGTGTAAGCCATCTGGTCTATAGTACCTTGTTATGTCAATACAAGCTAATATGCCATCAAATTTAAAAACTTTTATAGTTCAAATAAAATCATTAAAAAAGTGAAAGACAACCCACAGAATGAGAAATTTTTTTTTTTCTACAAATTATATAACTGACAAAAGAGATTTTTTTCTGGAATGTATAAAGAACTATTACAAGTTTATAATAAAAAGACAAAAAAACCCAATAAAAATAAGTAGAGAATCTAAATACACAGTTCAACATCATTAACCACTAAAGAAATGCAAATCAAAACCACAGTGAGGTACGACTTCACACCCACTGGTATAGCTACAATAAAAGAAAAAGGATAAGTAATAATCAGTGTTAACAAGGATACAGAGAAACCTCGTACCCTGCTGTGGGAATGCAGTACAGTGCGACCACTTTGGAAAACAGTCTGGCCATTTCTCAAAAGCAAAAACAGAGTTATCAAGTGATCACACAATTCCACTACCAGGCACACAGCCAAGAAAACAGAAGACAAAGGTCCACACGGAAACTTATCCACGAATGTTCATAGCAACATTATTCACTGTTGTTGGACCTAAATCTCCAACACTTGAAGACTGGAATTTAAAAATGTGGTATATCCTCTTTCTATTGTTTTGTATTGTTTTATTTTCTGTGATAAGAACATGCAATCCAAGATCTGTCCTCTTAATACAGTTTTAAGTGTACAATACCTAATTATTAACTGAAGGCGTTATCCTGTAAAGTAGACCCGTCAAATTTACTCATTTTGTGTAACCATATTTTTTTAATCCATTCAACAACTACTGATATTCACCCCTCTTCATCTTTGGAAATCACCATTCTGTTGTCTACGTCTATTCCTATTATAATTTTAAGTGTCACGTGTATGAGGGTTTATGGAAGTTTTCATCCTTTGATGGCAGAGCCATTTCATTTAGCACAATGTCTTCCATGTATTTTGTTGCAAATGATAGGATTTCCTTCTTTTTTTAGGGCTGAATCCTATTCTGCTGTATGTATATAACACATTTTCGTTATCCATTCTTCTGTTGATGGATTATATAGGTTATTTCTTTATCTTAGGTATTATGAATAATGATGCAAGGAACATGAGAATACAGATATTTCTTGGATATCCTGATTTCAGTTATTCTGGATATATACCCAGGAGTTTAGATTCAATTCATATGGTAGTTCTATTTTTAACTTTTTGAGGAACTTCCATCCTGTTTTTCCTTCTGGCTACACCATTTTACATTTCCACCAATAGTGTGTCTGGATTCCAGTTTCTCTACAACCTTGGTAGTACTTGCAAGTTTTTATTTTTTAAGCTAGCCATCCTAACAGGTATTAGGTGACATAAGGAAACTTTGGGAGGTGATGCATACATTAAGATATCCAAAGACACCAATTGTGCTCATTAATTATGCACAGTTTTGCTTACCAATTATGTCTCAATAAAGCCGGAAAAATTAAAAAATAACAGAATTGAGTATTATTCAGCAATAAAAAGAAACAAAATATTGCTACATATTTTGTTCATATGGATGAACTCTTAAGATATTATGCTAAGTTAAAGAAGCCAATAACAAAGGGCCATTGCATAATGTCCAGAATAGGCAAATACATAGAAATATAAAGTAAATTAGTTACCAAGGGCTAGGGATGGAGAGATTGAAGGAGGTGCTATAGCTAAGGAAATGTCTTTCGAGAATAATGAATACAGTATTTTCCAAAATTGATTTTATGATGGATACACAATTCTGTGAATCTACTAAAGGCCAATGATTTGCATTCTAAATGTGTGAATGATGTCTCAATAACACTATTTTTAAAAAAGTATTTAAGGGGCAGCACCTGTTGCTCTGTGGGTAGGGCGCCATATACTGAGAATGATGGGTTCAAACCTGGCCCTGGCCAAACTGCAACAAAAAATAGCCAGGCGTTGTGGCAGGTGCCTGTAGTCCTAGCTGCTCTGGAGGCTGAGGCAAGAGAATTGCCTAAGCTCAAGAGCTGGAGGTTACTGTGAGCTGTGACCCCATAGCACTCTACCAAGGATGATAAAGTGAGACTCTGTTTTAAAAATAAATAAATAAATAAATAAATAAATAAATAAATAAATAAATAAATAAAAATAAAAAGCATTAAAGTATGAGACAGTGGAATGAAAACTATGTTAAACAGTTTCTTTTCTTTTCTCCCTTTCTCTCTCTCTTTCTTTTCTTTTCTTTCACAGAGTCTCACTTTGTCTCCCTCGGTAGAGTGCATTGGTGTCACAGCTCCAGTAACCTCCAGCTCTTGGGGTTAGGCGATTCTCTTGTCTCAGCCTCTGAAGTAGCTGGGACCATCTTTTTGTTTGTTTGTTTGGTTTTTGGTAAAGGTCAAATGGGGCCAGGGAAGAGAGGTAAGGAGGTGAGTGACGTTAACTTTGCCCTCCTTCTTATGGTTTAGCAGCCACTCAAATACATGAAAAACATTAAATTTCTGGACTTGCCAGGCTGAAGGCCAGACTCTGGATACTGCTATATTTATCGAGGTAATATAACCCTGGGATACTCTTTTTAATAGTCATTATGCATGTGGATGGACATCCAATTCTTTTAACTTCAATAATATTTATTAATTGTTGCCTTTGGAAATTTCCCATCATCATCCTTATGACCAATTTGATGTCTCTTTCCCCAGCAAAAGCAGATATTAAAAACAAACAGCACTTTTCATAAGAAATATGCCATTTTCCTTCCTCCTTATATGGGACTTCCTCTGATATCTGAGTGTCTTGCTCCTCAGTAGCAGAAAAAACCTCAGAAGATGGTGCTTTCTCGGGAAGCTCTTTACATGACAAAATTTTCAAAAGGAAATTATGTGGAAAGTTACTGACATTTTCTTTTAATCTTTGCAACTGTTCATAAAAATATGCAAAGACTCAGCCAAAGTTAGGAATAATTCTTTTTTTTTTTTCCCTGTTTTTGGTCGGGGCCGGGTTTGAACCCGCCACCTCCGGTGTATGCAGCTGGTGCCCTACTCCTTGAGCCACAGGCGCCACCCAGGAATAATTCTTGATGTCTCTTTTATCCTGTGACTATTTTACTCATTAATTAAACAAGTCCAATAATATTCAATTCATTATAAACATATAAATATGAGTATAACATTGCATGTAGATAGCAATATACATAATTGGGCATGTAATTGATTGATTTTTGCTATTTCATACTGTCCTTCTACAGCTTTATCAAATAAACCGTGTGCATCCACACTCTATACTTCTTTACCCAGGGCATAAAGTGATCACAATGTTTTTCTTGAAGGAATCTCACTTTAGTCAGTAACTGCTTAATAACCCAAACAAGCACCCAACATGTCCTATGGGTCATCCAGTTTTAGAATTTTGTTTTCTTTTACATCTTCTTCGAAAAATAAGGCATAGCTAATCGTCTAAGTTAGAAACATCTATTGCTGAAAATTCTCCAGCTGTAGGACCATGACTTTGATGATTATTATGTATTTATACAAATGGATTGTATTAGAATAATTCACTGTTGTCCATACTATGCAGGGAACTACATCCAGGAAAATAACTTTTATTTGGCTGGAAGTTCATAGTATGCTTTATTCATTGTTTTTCTTTTTTTTTTTTTATTTGCATAAAGCAGTGTTGCTGGGGAAAATGGAAAATAGCTATGAGTCAAAGTGTATATTCAGATGTTACTTCTTGTCTCTTTTTTCTTTTTGTGATAAAATCATTTTCTTAATGATATAGTTCAAGAAGAAAAACATATTCCATGAGTAAGAACTTAAAAAAAGAAAAAACATGAAAAGGAAGTTGTAACACCAAAGAATGAAAACATTTCAACATTTCTTTATGCTGAATTTTAAAATTATTTTAAGCAACCTTAAATTTATAAATATCTATTGGCAACCAGTATCATTTTGCTATAACTTCATTACTCTGAAATAATTATTGCTTTTGATTAATTGTATTCTTTAAAAACTCTATTTATATACTTTTTATAAGTAAGCAAAAATCAAATTAGTATTTCTAAATCTGTGTTTAGATCAAAGAAGGTTTAGGCTTCTCCGAATTAACCACGTTTGCTAATTTTGCTTTATTGCTTTCCACAGGTCACACTTAGAATCATTTAGGTAATTAAATCAATGCTAAATACAAAAGAAAGATCCTGGTTGATTAAAGACTCTGGATGGATGTCGAGTTAATAAACTTTGACTTATTTAGAATAAAATAATACATACATCATAAAGATAAAATAGTCCTTTAAAATTAATGAGTTTTTTTTAGGTGAGTTAACTTTACTGTTATGAGTCATGTCACCAGCACAAGGAAACCAGGTTCTTCCTGTAATTCGAAATATTGGATTGTAAACTCGTATTTGGTTATTTTAATCTGTTGAGAATTCTGTAAGATCTACTGAAAGGCACACTCTCTTCAGAGAGGATATATTTTCATTCTGTTTAGGGCCTATGAGTCACAGATTCACTTTAGTTTAAATAGCTGAAAACTTGGAATCCCAGCTGTTTTTGAGAGCAGTTTGTGGTAACCTGTTTTTGCCTCTTCCACTTTAGCTCGGGCATATAGCAGTGGCCTTTCTGACGTCTTATGCTGACACATACGTAGTAAGTTTCTTCTGCATTACTCTGTCTCTCAGATGAACCCTCCAGAAGCTCTAGATTTCTGCCGGAGTTTTTGTTCCACCTCTCTCCCTCCCTCGTTCTCTCCCCTGCTCACAACATACCTTTCTCTGAACATTAAACTCCAAGTGTCTAGTTTCTGGATCAGGATGCTCCAGTTTGCAGAACATACTATGTTGGTTATTCAATGGTTTATTGTTTTATGAAAGCTATGTTACACATTTCAGAACATTGGTGGTGCACTTTCTCTTAAGTTTTTGTAGTGTGAGGGTCTTTTGCACTTTCCTATTTACTACGTGGTGAAATATTAGTAGATGTTGAGTTTCCATGATGAATTAATAACATTAAACAAAATTCAAGTGTTGGAAAGTTACCCCAGAACTTTCTTTTCTTGCTAGTTACTTAGTTTGTCAGACACAAAATTAAATGTGACATAAAAAATTAATGGCATTCATAAAGAAAACCACAAGAAATCTAGGTTTATATCACATAAATATAATCTGTATTTAAAATGGTTCGGTCAACTAAAAAAAAAATCACATTTCAGTAGTGAAAATTCTCTCTCTTAAAGAATTTGATCTGAAGAAGAAAAAAAAAACTTCAGGATTGAGAAGAAAGGAGGGTATGAGAGCTACCAATGGTTGCTCTATGGTAAATTCATTCCACCATTTATTTATGCAATCTTTTGAAAGTGCTTGTCATATAGCAAACATTGTGTTGGCTTCACAAAGATGAATTAAGTCAGTTCCAGCTCTAAAGCTGCACTTACAGTCTAAGATAACAGACATGTTCCAGATACACTGTGTTATACGTTATATGGTGACAAATAGATAAAATTTATTTTGTAAAAGTGGAGATAGAAATAATACTCCTGAAATTAGACTATTCACTTAAGCAGGTTATCATCACTGTTGATGGGATTGCAAAATGGTGCATTCACTTTGGAAAATAGTTTGTCATTTTCTTAAAATGTTAAACATAGAGTTACCATATAACCTGGCAATTCCGCTCTTAGTTTTATACCCTAAAGAAATGAAAACACATGTCTACAGAGAAACATGACTATGTGTATCTATAGCAGCATTATTCATAATAGCCAGTAAATTGGAAATGACCCAAATACCTATCAACTGATGAATGCATAAACAAAATTGATACATCCATTACAATGGAATATTATTTGGCAATGAGAGGAGATAAAACATTGATACACTAAAACATAGGAGCATCTTCAAAACATATGCTAGGTGAAAGCTAGTAACAAAAGACCACATATTGCATGATTTCAGTTACAGTACATGAAATGTCCAGAATAGGCCAGACCTTAGAGCAAGAAAGTAGATTAGTAGTTGCCAGGGGCTTAGAGATGGGGTAATAGGGAATGATTGCTAATGGGTACCTGTTTTCTGGGGTGGGGGGGAAAGAATAATGAAAAGGTCCTAAAATTAGATAGTGGTGAATGTTGTACAACTCTATGAATATGTTAAAAACACAGTGAAGTGGGCACTTTAAAAGGGTAAATTGATAGTATGTAAATTATGTCTTAATATAGCTGGTATAAAAACTATAAGAAAAAAGCTATATAAAGTATTTCAAAAAGTCAAAATGGGAAAGAACTTTCAAAAGAGTTCTATTTCTGAAGTCTAATATTTTCAATTCTATACAATGCATATTTCAGGTTTTGTTAAATTCCTGTTGTACACAAGGGAACTTAAACATTATAAATGTAATCATCTCAAAGTACTTTATAGAATCATCTTCTGTGTGGCCCCCTCCCACACCTTTTTTTGGTTTAGTGAAATATAAAAGTAAATTAGTTCTTGCCCTTCTGCTGAAATTTTAAGTATCCCTGGGGGTAGGAAACACTTTGAGATGTCCTACTGTTTCACTCATTGAGCTGCATTCTTAAAGGACATTGAAAAATAAAACTAATGTGGTATGGCCTGGGTGAAGGTCATTTCCTTATTAATAATTCCACGATATCCTAGTAATTTTAAAGTTTAATTTTATTGCCCTACATAAGACCAAATAAAAAGCCCAAAATGTCATTAGAGTAAAAAGTCAAAAGTTCTGGAGGTAGATATATTGCACAAATTTAAAATATTTTTCCCCATTGTTTTGAGACCAGCACTAGGCTGGAGACTTTGGAATAAGGGGTAGTTTCATTCCCTGTAATGTAGATTAACTAGTGGGAAAAAGCAGATGAATAATAATGTGCCGTGGGATAGGGGCTAGTGAGAAAGACACTCAAGGTGATCCTGGAATGCTCAGGAGGAAATCGGGTGAATGGTAACTGCAAGGGCCAAAGGGCACTCTTGAAGTTATTAATATTTTCACATTATTCAATAATATTCAAATTTGCTAGACTTTGTCATCCTGTCATATTATTAAAATTTGCGTTCTATAATTTAAGTATACTCACAAATTTAAATAACAAAAATATTTGGTAGAGTACCATGAAAATGAATAACCATTAGAATTGAGAATATATATAACTAGGCCACACTTTTATTCTAGGAAGGAAAGTGTTTGAAAGTATTTATTCTCTCTGCTTTGAAATCACCACTTAAATTTCCACTTGGCATAATTTAATATTTTTCTGTTACATTATTTTTCTACTAAAATAAAAATAAAATTGCTAATTTTAACTGTCAATATTTCTATTAATAGAATAAGCTTTGATAATCAATTTTCAGGTAACTAAATTGGGGGTTAAATTTAGCTACATGTATCAAAATGATTAAAAATGTTTACTTTCTTTGAATAATTAATTCTATTTTAGGTATAACCTAAAAATGTGATAAAATACTATTTACTATGCAATAAAATAAAATTATTAACAATATACAATATTATGTTTTTAAAGGCTATTTAGAGACATAAGAAAATGCTCACTTTGGTAGGTGAAAATTATAGACTAATTTTCAAAAGTTAGCCAAATAAGTGATTTTAGGAAAATTAGCTATATTTCAAAAAGTTAGCCAAATAAATGATTTTAGGAAATATAAAGTCTTTAGTTGTCTTCAATTTTTAATTCAAAATGAAACTTCTATAAATGCGGACACAATACACACTCTAGTCAATATGCGTACTTTCACTTCTAAAAAGACACCTCATTATATTTTAGTTAATCTCCTGTTTATATCAATTATTTTCACACAGTTTATGTATTTCTGTTGATTTCCACTTAGTCTTGTTTGTTTTCCTTCTTGATATACTTATAGCTCTTTTCACATATGACATATTCCACAAATACTTTTTAAGAAAACCCTTTCGTCAATCATAAGCTGGTTCTACCTATATCTTTTTCAACATTTTTCCTCTATAATGCTATGATGTGAAAGATCTCCCCCAAATAATTCAGATATATAACTGTCACCTGAAATTTATTGTCTTTGTTGTGGTTGAAAAATATTTATTTTAAAACTCAGTGCTTATAAACTTCTAGGCCAGGTCTAAATGACCGTGTTGTTGGAACACAAATGAATCACAAGCCCATGAGAGAATTTTTTAAAAATGTATTTCCAATTTTTTGTAAGAAATATATAGCACAAGTGACAAAATACTGTGAAAGCTCACTAAAATATAAGGCAGTATGAGATCATAAAGTATAAATTCTCACTTATCTTTGTAATGTCAAAATATGACAGCCTGAGACTGCAAAGAATTTGACACCATGATCTAAAGAACACTAACTGTCGAAGGTATAATAGCTCTATATTTTAATTTTTGAACTAAATAACATGAAAATATTAATTAAAATGACTTAAGTATGCATCTGTAATTAAATTTACTAAATTGTAATATATAAATTCTTGCACATACGAGGGCATTTTGTGAGAAAAATTCCTATTTAACTTCACATTTCATTTAGTTCTTTGCACAAAATCTCTGCAATATAATTATACATTTCCAGTGTTGGAAATTAAATTAGTTTTAAATATGATACTCAAAGGATTAATAATAATATATAAAATTTTCACTATATTTCAAGCACTATTCTGGGCACTTTAGATACATCAATTTATTGGAAATCATAATAATGTTATGGATTTGCTGAATGATTATTCACTTTAAATGTGACAAATGGAAGCACAGAGAGTTAAAGTAATTTTCCCAATGTCTTATATGTCTTAATGTCTTATATTGCAGAATTGATACTTAAATATAGTCATCTGGTGCTAAAGTTCAATGTAAGCAACAACATTGTACTTCCACTCTCAGTTATTATATAATAAACACTGCAACATTAACATAAAACACAGAGAACTTTCCCAATGTAAGCTCAGTTAAATAATTTAAAAACAGGCATTTATAGAAATTACATTACCAATATAGTTTTCAGGTGCAAATTGCCTTAGGAAAAGTTTACTAGAAATATATGCCAACCACATATAGCACCACCCTATACAATAAATTTACACACTTGTTTTCAATTTGCATACTAGATATATAAATCGGTTTGGTTTCACACCCTAAAATGGATAGGTATGCCATGGTTTAATCAAGTAACTCATACTAACAACAGTAGGAACTTACGTATATAACTTTAGCTTGTAAGAGTGCTTATCTACTCTTGGCTAAGTGATCATTATAATAATAATAAAAACATTTTTTAGTCCATCTTAATAAATTATTTTTACGTAACTGTCAACTTTAGTTTGCTGATGAGGAAATGCAAATAAAACTACAACAGAAATGTGGTATCTTTCAGCTAAATATTAATTTTTATTTTTAAATAAATCTAAAAAGATATACCAATTTCCTCCCCTTCCATGCCCCTGGAACCAGATTTCTTTTAAAAAGTAAGCATTCCACATTGTACATCAAATCAGCACATTGTACCCCACAAATGCATTAATGTACATAGTTATGATTTAATAAAGAATTAAAAATATATATACATGAATTCCTTTATTTACACAATGCATATTTATATTATGCAAAAATGGTGTGATTTCTCTTCTTAGGGAGCTTCCCTTAGGGGAAACAAACCTGTGAACATATATAGCACAAGTATGTTAAGCTTGGGAGCTTCTGAGACCTCAACTGCCCATGTCTGGGCTGATAGACAAACCTTTAAGGTGAGTCTGCCATTGGTCTATGTACTCGAGGGAGAGAGGTGAACCCCTGTGAAGGCAATGTAGTAGGGTGGTTAAAATCTACGGCTCTAGAGGTAACTATATTTGAATCCCAGCTCCAACCATTACTATCTGTATGTCCCTGGGGAATTTATGTAATTGTGTTTGACTTTACTCATCTGTAAAATAGGTATAATCTACAGAACCAAACAGCATCACTGACTTAACTAATTTGTTTATACAAAGTGCTCAGAGAAATGTAAGCACTTACTAAGGATTAACTATGTATTATTACTATTATTAGAACCAACTCAAAGCTCACATTTTTATGGGTGGGAGTGACTGGTTGCTGGTGATTCGGAGAGTAAGCTATGTGCCCCAAGCTTCATCATCCCATAGGTACAGATATTGTACATTAGCATTAATCATCAGCTTCTCTGGCTCTGTGGCTCTGTGGCTCTGTTCCACACACATGATCTCAGATGCAACCTTCGAATTCTATCATAGTCCGTTCTAATTATTTCTGTATGGCAAGAAAAAAACAGTGGCATTTGGGCCTAATGTCATGATAATGACAGATGTTTTACGGTCAGTCTAATGTTTGAAAAATCTGGAGAGATGAGACAGAAAGAGTAAATATAAACAGCCATAGAAGGCAAAAGGAATATATGATACTCAAAAGTTATTTGACGTGTGTGTGAGGGCAATGAGTCTAATACTCTGCTTTTATGATTAACATTGCATTTCCATTTCATTTTTATTCAGTATCACCTTTAAATAATTATCTTAAAAATATGTAATATATTAACTTAGTAAATACATTAGTCACTGCTGAAAATTCCTTCTTTTAAAACAAGAAAAGTAAGCTTTTTTATGCAACTGTAGTATACAGAATAGTTAAGGAGGTTTGATGGTCTATCTTTCATTATCTTTCCCCATTATTTTATTTTGCAGTTTCTTTTTATGTTTGCATTAGAGAATAGGGTCACACAAATATGGAGCATTTATCACAGAGGGTGGCCATAATAAATCTGGAATCCACTCCATTGTTATTGGCAAATGAGTAGTACAATAAACTACTTTTATCTGTTTCCTCCACCCAACACTATAATTCTCATCACCTGCCATTTTGCCATCTTCGGACTGGTTCTTAACGATCATATTCCATGCCTGCCTGCTGTGTTGTAATAGGGAAGTTACTGAAGTTACCACCAGAACATACAAACAAATACACAAAGAAAGAGGGAAACAATACAAAGATTTCTCCCTGTCTTTCGGCCACAGTATCCAGTGTTTGCCTGAATCCTGTCACTCACTCAAAAGCCCTTGGCCTTACAGGCCACACCTAAACACTATGATTTTATGATTTGTACCTTTCTTCTGCTTAAGTTGTTCTTGCTTGCCTTTTCTATCTGGAAAACTCCTCTACATCCTTTCAGACTTTTATAACCTCTAGTTTAGGAAGTCTATGATCTTGCAGGAAAGATTTGGAAAACTTTTCTCAGGTTACCCATTCAGGGGTGTCCAACCTGCAACTCACGGGGGCTGCATGATGATTTTGTGAGGACTTTTTGCTTATCTGTGTATATTACAAAAAGTAGGAACAACCCTTCCTCTTTTTTTTTTTTTTTGCTGATCAGCTTTTATTAGTGTTTGTGTATTGAATGTGTCACCCAAGGCAACTCTTATTATAATGTGTGGCAGAAAAGAAAAATGTTGGACACCCATGGTGGAGTATCTATTCAAGATGCTGTAATTAATTGTGTTGTTTTTAGCTGCCATCCAAGACCACATGACTTTGACGGGCAGGAATTGTGGTTGTTTCTTTTTTATCCTTTCCGTAACAAAATGTCTGAGCAGAGCAGGATTTCAATGTGTTTGAATGAACAAGCTGTCTGATGGAATACATGTATGTGATTGTTCATAGTACAATGATTTTATAATTTCAGAGATCAGCCACATAAACAGCAAGTCTCTATTCTATTCGGGTAAATTAGTCAAGCCATAAATGCCCAACTTTTCTTGGATCAGATATACTATTTACCATATTCTCAATATATTTTAATTTGGTAATATTTGGAGTTAAAATGTAATAAACTATAGCAATGGGTATTATTAATTACTCAAGTAGTTCATGAATTTTCCAGAAAAGTATCCTTAAAGCATAGAGAGAATTTAAAAATTCCTTTTCTAGTTGCTCAATATTTTAATATACATGTTTTAACAAGGAAATAAAACTATATTAAAATTGTAATGCTCAATATATGCCATTAACAAAAGATCAATACAATTCACACTGAGCACTTCTTATAATTGCAGAAGGCACGCATGACTTAAGCATTATAAATTTAATATGATTTTTCCTTTACAAAAAATGTGTATATGTTTTTAGCACCCTTTGTATAATAACGTATATCATAATTATTAATAGGTCAATATTAATAATGTATCATTATTTTTGTAAAGTATTTCACAAAACATTCTGGGATGGAAAGGAAAGTCCCAGATATGTTTCCCATGAGCAAGGACATTATTGTTAGCTTTCTGCTTTTTTGAATGTTTGTATGTGTATATGTGTCAACCAGTAAGTATAATGCAACTAAAATAACATAGATAAAAATTATCAAACAGCTTTGACTATGGACAAGGAGAAAAAATTAGTTTTAAAAGTTAGCCTTTCTAGTTTTCTCTTACTTAAAATACAGCCTCACAATCCTGAAAAAATAATCCACAAGCCTGTCTTTGATAGAAGTTAATTTTCACCTAAAATAATGTAACTATCAATTTTTACTCCATATACAGGTTATTATGTGAAATATTCTATCAAATATAATCTTACTTTCAAACCATACCAGTCCTAAACAAAGTGAAAAATAGCAACAATGTAATAGGTGGGGGGCTTCAATACCTCACTGACAGAACTGGACAGTCCTCCAAGCATAAAACAAATAAACAAACATAGGACTTAATGAGGCTTTAAAGCAAATGTCTGCCTAACAGACATTTACAGAACATTCTACCCAAAACAACTGAATATACATCCTTCTCATCAGCACACTGAACATTCTCCAAGATTGATCACATCTTAGGCTACAAAACATGTTTCAATGAATCCCCCCAAATAGAAATTATATCATATTTCTGCTAAGACAACAGTGGAATAAAATTAGAAATCAACCCGAAAAGAAACACTCAATTCTACACAAAGTCATGGAAATTAAACAACCTTATGCTAAATGATTATTGGGTCAAGGAGGAAATTAAGATAGAAATCATTAGATTCTTCAAATTAAATGATAAAAGGGACACAAGTTATTAAAATCTGTGGGACTCAGCAAAACAGTCTTAAAAAAGAAAATTCACAGTTTGAAATGCCTACATTAAAAAAAACAGAAAGATTACAAATCAACATTCTAATGAACTATCTCAAAGAATGAGAAAAAGAAGAACAAACCCATCACAAACCCAGAAGAAGAAAAGAAGTAACTGAAGTAGATCAGGACTAAATGAAATCAATAACAAAAAAGTTACACAGAAGATTAATGAAACAAAAAGTTCATTCTTTAAGAAGATAAACACATCCACACCAACATCTCTGATTTGGGGATTTTGTGATGTGGGCTAATCTTACTGGAGTTAGGTGATATCTCAGAGTAGTTTTGATTTGCATTTCCCTGATGATTAAGGATGGTGAGCATTTTTTCATGTATCTGTAGGCCATGTGCCTGTCTTCTTTAGAG